>JADRCD010204561.1:0-11764 GCA_019843815.1 Montemys delectorum | reverse complement strand
GCATAACACCATGGAGTCTTTGTTAGAACGAGGCGAGAAGCTTGATGACTTGGTATCCAAATCCGAAGTACTGGGAACACAGTCGAAAGCCTTCTATAAAACTGTGAGTAGCTCTGCCTGGCCCTTCTGGGCGTCCCTTCCCTCAAAGCCATTGCAGCTTGTTTCTCTGACTCTATTAGGGCTGGCCCTTTACTTAACCAAGATCAGATTTGGGTACCACCTCTTGGTGTATGGGAACCTAAAGCAAGCGCTTCAGTGCCGTTGATGCACAGCGTAACTCTTGGGCATTGACTAAGCTGCCTGACTAAGGGTATGCCTTGCTGATTTCAGCGCTACCACCCACTTCCCACCTGGGTTTTCCTAATTCCTCTGTTGGTAGAACAGTTGGGCATAAATTCTTTTTGTTTTGTTTTGTTTTGTTTTGTCTTGTTTTCGAGACAGGGTTTCTCTGTGTAGCCCTGGCTGTCCTGGAACTCACTCTGTAGACCAGGCTGGCCTTGAACTCAGAAATCCGCCTGCCTCTGCCTCCCAAGTGCTGGGATTAAAGGCATGTGCCACCACTGCCCGGCGGGCATAAATTCTTAAGATACCAGCAGTTCATGTCTCTGAGGTAGTTCTTAGTTCTCTAATACATTTCCCTTCCATTGGCAAGTAACCTCCTGCTGACTGCCTGCTTCTCTCCAGGCATGACTTAAATTTCCAGTTGTGACCATTTCTGTTGTTTTGTTTAATGTATATGGGTATTTTGCCTCATGTATGTATGTGCACCACATAAATGCCTACTGACCACAGAGGCTAGAAGAGGACATAGAGTTCTCTGAACTGGAGTTACAAGTGGTTGTGAGCCTCCATGTGGGTGCTGGGTTTTGAACCCTGGACCTCTGGAAGAACAGCCGGTGTTCTTAACTTCTCAGCCATAGTCTCAGTCCCAACACTGTGTTTTTGGCCCATTGTAGGACAATAGTAGAGATAAGTCTGCCTATGCGTATTTATGTTGAGTTGCAATATTGGAGGAAGATGACCAGGTGGGGTTGGAAGGGTAGGCTTTAACCAAAAAGCAAGAATAGGTTCAGTAGCAGCCCTGCAGACATGAGTAGGAACCATGCTTCTTCTCTGGAAGACTGCCAGGGCAGTCTGATAGCACTTCTGAAATATTCTGTCAATCCAGTTACCATTATTGCTTCTTTTGCTTATACATGGTCTGATTGTAGGAACTATATTACTTTATTGAAAATATTAGTGTGTGACAAAAACAAAAAAACAAAAAAAAACGTAAGGAGCCCAGCCTGGCAATGGAAGCAGTGTCAGGTCATGTGGGCAGCTCCTTTTGAAGCCCTGAGGGTGGGTTCCCTTTGGTTGGTTTGGCTTTCTCTGTCTGATTGATTGCTCCCCACACCCTCCCACTCCTCAGCACTCTTTGGACCTCCAGCCTTCCGTGCACCCTTCAGCCTCTTTTTTTTTTTTCTTTCAAGGCCCGGAAACAAAACTCATGCTGTGCAATCATGTGACGTAGCCCACAGAGGCAGGCGCTGGATCGTCACGTCACATCAGCCCCTGGAGACAAGAGATGTCTAGAAGAGGATCTGGAGCCAGGCAGACTGGCTGCTTTTATTTTGAAGTTCCCAAGAGGAATGGAGGAATGACTTAAGGGAGGGAACATTGACGTTCGTATGTGTGGTTGTGACTTTGGGAAAGAATTTGAGGTCCTCAAAGATGTAATGTTGGGGAAATGAAACCATAAACTCTTAAGTGGTTCTTATAGGTGCTGAAGGGCTTATTCTCAGCTAACCCTGGAAGGCTCTATGGGAGGGAATCTTTGTCCTGATCCTTGGTATAATTTAGGATTTCATTTGTGCATTAACAATATTAACTCTCCAGTGAATGGGGTGGGGGGGAGGGTCTGGGGTGATAGGGCTGGGGTAGGCAGAGTTTAAACACTCCAGCATTCTACTACCTTGCACTGGGGGGTCTGGGAGAAAGTCACCATGGCCAGTAAAAGGGCAGTGGTCACTGGGTCTCACATGTTTAGCTTGCCTGTCTAGTAGGACTGTCACCTGGCAGGGACAGGGCCCATCCTATGTACCACAAGGATGACTTGTGGGAGGTACTTAGAATGGGCCAAGAAGGGCAGGCTGTATAAGTAAGTTTTATCAGCTAGCAGACTGTGTACGGGCTGGGGCCGTCCTGGTGTGGGAGGGTCAGCTGGGAGTGTCCATCTTTAGGGATGAAGACACGGGTGCCTTCAGCTGTCCAGTACGGAGGAACACTCACCTGGACTTGCAGTTGGACTTTGAACATCAAGATCAAATTAGTGGGTGCTGTGGGCTCTCAAAGCTGGTTTTATTTGTCTCTGTGTCCACAAGATTGTTTTGGCAACTGCCTGGAGCTTGCATGCTGGGACAAGTCATTCCTGTGGGTACCAGGACAAGTGCCAGTGGCCTAAACATTTCCAGTGCCCACCTGTGGTCTGTCGAGTTCTGCCTACAAGCCCTTTCCCAATCAGAGACAGCTGCAGGGTGGAGAATGGTGAGCAGTTAGTCTGGGCTGGTACCACTGCCAGCACAGCCTACATGGTGAACCCAGAACGTGCCAGGTTCCACATCACCTCTTCATGTTCTGCTGTGCACAAACTATATCCGAGAGATCCTATCTCCCCAAAAGCCACTGCTAGGATGCTGGCCTTTAATCATCAGAGTGGCCAGAGTTGTCTCACTCTGCTGATTCCTACCCTGAGCCTGCTGAGCTGCCCTCAGAATGCCTGTATGGGAAGGAGATATCTACTACAGCTTCCAAAAATCCCCACTAGTTGGTATACCCATCTATTTCTCTGGATACTGCTAGCCAAAGGGCTCAGGCTCCCCCCTGGAGTGGCCTACCCATGTAATTTTCCCACTGCCACAGACCTCTCAAACCCAGGGCCCCTGGATAGCACAGATCCAGTGTGTTGCTGGCACTTGAGGTGTAATAAATGGCCTGGGGTGCTGCCTCTTTCTCTTGTTGCTCTGGGGTACTGGGGAGGCGTAGAGGTGGGTAGCAGTAGAAGTTTGTGGGGAGAGGGTAACCATTGCCTACATATGGCTGTCTACAGGGTCTCCCTTGCCCTGCAGTGAAAGAGTTGCCATGTGTTTCCATTCCCCCATTATATTCTAATGCTAAATCACTTGGCAAGAGTGTATTTTAATAATGCCTAATTTCTCTATGTTCTGTTTGAAGGTTTCTGTCCAAATAAAATTGTCTTTTGAAATTCAGTACTGTCTTGTGTTTACTTTTATTAGCTTCAGGGAAACCTCTGCCCCCAACTCAGCCAGTGAGGGGTGGGAAGACACCAGGTACTTTGTTCCTGTGGATACTAGGATCCTGTTCTGGATAGACTTCCAGACCTCTCTGGTAGGAGTGTTACTTCCTTTTTTGTTGTTAAACAGGCGAGGGAGCTGGGAGTAGCCTTGCTGTCTCAGAGCCCAGTTTTCTGCATACTGAAAAACTTGCCTGGGTGAGCTGTTTCTTAGCAGTCGAGTCCTGGGGAGGAGGCTTTGTTCTTCCCAAGTTTCCCATTCAGTGCAAACCACCTAGCTTTCTACCAACCTTGGGAAACTTCTGAGGGTTTCGGGGTGGGAGCTTCCTTACTCCGGAGGGGCACAGATAACTTGTGAGGGTCAGCATGGGACTATTCCAATCTGGAGGATGGTTTTCAGTTCAAAATGGTCTCAGTGGCTACCAATTAGTGGTCTGAGGCCTCTGCCACCTCTGCCTCAGCAGGTCAGCTAGTCCTTGTATCCTGTCTTTGGTATCCTTGTCACCAGAGACCCCTCTGCCTGCCTGGGGCTAGCAGCCCTGGGTCCCATGTTGCTACCTTTTCCTGATCTGTGGACCTGGAAGTGTTCAGAGTAACCTGAGCCTTCCTGGAGTGACAGATCCCTAAGAAGCTTTGTTCAAAGTAAGTGCTGTTCAAAAATGATGACTGAAATCTCCCTCAAGGAGAATCCCTCTTGCCTTAGTGCTCAATACCAGATGGTTAACCCTGAGTACTGCTCCTGAAAACTGCTCCCTGCCTTGCTTCAGGAATAATGCATGGTGGAGGCTCAGGCTCTGCAACATGTTGCCTTCCTGAGGGAGGCCTGGCCTGGAAACACTCCTCCGATTACAGCTGATAGGTAGCTGGAACCCTAGATAGAGGGCCCATCGCTGCTGCACCTGTGGGCACTGACCTAATTTTTTTTTTTTTTTTTTTTTTTGTATTAGGTCTGAGACTTACCTTACTGCCTGCTTGTCTATGTACCTGAAAGCACTTCTCCTAGGTGTAGTCCACAGAGACTTTAGGTCGACAACAGTGGCCTCCTTACAAAGTGAAGATGTTTAGAAACAGATGTTTAAGAGAGGCAGTGGGGGGAGTGTTGGCCAGCTCTGGACTCCTTGGTCCTCCTTACTAATAGTGGCTAGGACTGTGGATATAGGGGCTCATTTTTGTAGACTTTTGAGCAAAGATTGAAGACAGGAAGGCCTAGCACAGATGACTGCGAAAGATTCGTCATATGTTTTGAACAGGAAATGCAGGGGAAAGCCTCTTAGCAGCCAGGACAAGGTCGGCTCACGGACCCCGGCCCTTGGCTATATGGCCTTGGCTATCTTGAGTCCTGGCTCTTGGAGTCCCTTTGCTCTTAGTTAAGATCTCAGACTTGAGCTTCCAGTTGAGCCTCTCTGCGAAGCCTCTTGATTCTACCTATCTGCCACTTTTAGGTGTCAACCTAAAAGTAAATGCTGTCCTGTGCTGTATGCCTGCATAACCCATGGGTACAGACATGGAAGTTTACTTAGCGCAGGACCATGTCTAGAAAAGTCAATATATCAAATAGGAAGATTGTGAAAGGGGCTCACGAGGATGCTTGAATATTGGACCTGGGGCTCTTCCTGATGCAATGGCTGCCCTTTCTCAAGGCCACTCTTCTAGTTACTAGGATGATGGCAAGGGCAGGGCTTTGGGGTGAAGAGAAACTATGCCCTACTGATCACCCTGAAGGGGCTTAGGACCCCATGTCCTTCCACCCTCACCATCAGGGTGGGTCCTACACCACCTCTGGGCTAGGGAGCAGGTAGGTTTGTGTCCTGTGGCCGAGAATTGGCAGGGTCCCAGCATAGAGCACTCAGTTTACTAGAAGCAATTTGTCCTTTTTTTTTTTTTTTATTTGCAGTTTCCCGAGACAGAACAAAATAATAAGTTTTGTACACCTACAAGGCTCAGAAAGAAAAGACAATGGAACTCAGCAAAAAGAGAGAAGAGAGGAGAGCCACCAGTACTGCAGGCAGTGACACGCCACAGCACTGGCCAGCGGCTGACGCCACTGCCTGCAAACACCTAGCCAGTAGAGCAGGAGTGTCCTGCTCTTTAGAGGGTCATGCAAAAGAATTGTCCCCCAGAAAAAAAAATTCCCAAATTATCCCAGACAGGCAGCTTTGTGGAGATAACAAGGTGGGTGGGAGAGGAGAGGAGAGCCCAGGATGCCAGGGTGCCACAGGGCCTCACACTGTCCGTGGCAAGCCCTGCCACTGTTCCATGGCCTTGGGCCACTCAAGTGGAGCTTGGCAGATGTTTACCCTGTGTCCATGGATAGGGGACAGCTGTCCTGGGCACAGTGTGGATGAAAGGTTGTATCCACTGAGTGTCTGTAGGTGGACAGTCCCCTTGGAGTTTAGGATCCTGTGTCCCGTTCCCCACTTCGTGCCCCTCCCTTGGCTTGATTTGTAGTAAAAGATAAAGAAAATCCTGGTTGAAAATGACGTGAATTTAAAGTGGGCAACATTGGGGTGGAGGCCCACGGACCTCTGTAATCAAAGCTTCTGACCACCTCTACCCAACCTGGCTTCATACCGATCTCCCTAGCTTGACTTTGTAACATGTCCAGCCTTGATGATTCCCTCTGTCACCAAGGGCCAGGACCACCCACAATGAGTCCAGGCAGCTGGCACCTAGGAGCACCACTGGGCCCTGGAGGTGGCACACTGTCCTAATGGACCATCCCTCCACCCACTGGTGTCCAGGCCCCACGCCCATATGTCTCTGCCCCCAGCCTGCCTTCTCTCTAAGCTGTGTCTCTGGCCTACCTGAAAGGGTCTCACACAATACAGCCCTAACTAATTTTGGCCTTCCATATGTGCCTCTAGGTGGCACATGCTCTGGCTTCTTCTCTAGGCCCAGGTTAGGAAAGCACTCCCATTTCATCAAACACTTGTATGGACCCGCACTGCCCAGAAGCCTAAAACCCAACTTCTGGCCCCTCTTTCCCACATTCTGCAACATTTAACCAAGTCTCAAACACACAGACTTCAAGCTCAGTGGATAAACACCCTAGACGCAGTCTGGCTTCCTCCCAGCATCCGTTCAGTATCTCAGGTTCTCCATCTTTGCTAGGGTCTGCCGCCAACTTCAGAGAGGAACTGCCCAGGCCAGGGGTGGGCCACTGTTGCTCAGCTGCTGGTGGCAGGGAAGGGACAAGTACCCCAAACAGGTAGGAGGCCATCCTCTGCCCAGTCCTCTCTTCATAGCTACATGGGTAGGCACTGCAAACAGCATCCCTTCTTAACCAACCCCTGCCAGGCAGGAGGCCTGGAGGTGAGATCTGTACCTCCATACCTCACTCCCGAAAGAACCGGAGCTGAGAGCCCAGGTTCTTTTCTGATGACCTCAAGGACAAGCTTCTACACACTCCATGGGGCAAAGGTAGGTCCTTGGCTAGAGGAGCACCCTCCCAGCCCTTCACGGGATGAGGGACGGGTAGGGGAAAGCAGGAGCAGCAGCAACTCTCAGGCACAACTAGCAGGAAAGGGGGCAGCCCCTAGCCCTTCCCAAGACACCTGACGCCACAACAGCCAGGTTAGCACGTGGGGCCCATGCATGGGAGGGAGGATGCAGACGCCCAAAGTGTGGGGTGAGTGCAGTACCTACAGACTAACACGGTCGGCATGGGCACATTCACGCCCTGAGGGTCCCCAAAGCCAGGAGCGCAACAGACACATGTGGAGCTTAGGTGGGGGGGTGGCCCCACAAATGCCAGATTTTTACAGCTTTTTCCTTTCTTTAGGTATTTTGTTTGTTTGTTTGTTTGTTTTTCATTTCATCCGATGCCAATATTTGTTTGTTTGCATGTGGTTGTCGTTGTCATCATCTTATTTTTAAAAACAAATCACATCTGGTCTTGTTTTTCTGCAGACACAGGCACCAGGGGAGGGGACGAGGCAGACACAAACATGCGACAGGCAGGCCGTGCGCCCGAGGGCGGCTGGGCTCCAAACACCAACTCTGTCCGGTGAAACCAGGCGCAGCTCTGAAACAGGGGGGCAGGTCACCTTCCTCAGTACAACATATACCACCATAACCACCCACGCCTTTGCTGTTTGGAAAAGGTTCTGACAGGAATCCAGTAAGTTAATGTCCTTTCTGGAAGGAACCTACAGGAGAGGCAGTTGCTACCCGCACCCATTTCCTAGGCTGCCTTTGCCACCCTGACCACTGACTCCATCGCTGACCCGCTAAACTCTGGCTTGTGCAGCCATTCTGGTCTCATCAGCTCACCCATCGGGGCACCCCACACAGCGCTGGCTCACACACCAGGTACTCACCTCACTGCAGTGGGGCCACTGGCGCACCCGAGCAGTGGAAATGTACATTCTGCCACTTGCCATCGCGGCGGTGCCACACACGGGTCTCTTCGGACTGGCTGGTACGGGGTCTGCCCTGGCCATCGATGTACTGTGTGAGGCGGATGTAGGCGATGCATGCTGCATCCTCACCAATGACGTGCACGTGCGGGTTCAGGATGGTGGTGTGGATTGGCTTGCTGTTCTTGGCCAGCACTGTGGACAAGCCGGTCTTCTGAACTGACGGCACCAGGCACAGACCCCTCCCAGCCCTCCTGCTGACTGAGGGGTTCAGGGACCCTCCTGATGGTGTCTCCCCCTCATGCCCACCCCAGCCTCTTCACTCACGGTTCTCGAAGTAGAATCTGTGGAAATCCATCCCTTCGACCAGGTTGCCCAGAGCTTCAGGCTCAAATGAGGTCAGGCCTGGGTCACAGATTTTCCTGGGGGGCAAACCCAAGTGAGGAGGGGCCCCATCCTCCATCCTCGCCCTCCACAACCCCCCACCCCAACCCCCCCGGAGACTCACGCATAGGCCTCAAAGTCGCCATTGTTGACGGCCTCAATGAGCTGCTCTGTGGTCTTGATGATTTCCTGCTTCCGGGCTGCAGGGAGAAAACAGGGATGACCACTAGGCACTAGGCAGTCCCAGCCTTGGACACCCCCACTTCCAGCAGAGCCCAGGGAAGGGGCCTTGGAAGATCAGGAGCTGCAGACGGTGTCCACCTAGCTGTTCCCACACTGGCTCAGGTCTGTCCTCTCCAGAAAGGACTTCCAGGCTCTGGTACCTGTACCCATCTTGATCATACTGGTCCTTCCTGTGCCTCCAATGACTTCCTCTTTTCTACATGCAATAGCTGTTTGTCAATAAAATGTTTATAAGAAGCAAATACCCTACTCCAATTAGAAAATATCTAAAAACTACAGATGGGGAGAAAGCCTGCCCATAATCTATCCCACTGCTGGACTCCCAGTCAGTCTCTCTCCTGCCCTGTTCTGCTTCAGCTTCCAACAGTGCCTTGCTCACTTAGTGGCCCCTCCCTCCAGCAGCTCTCAGGGGAGGAGAGTAGCCATCAGTAGGCGTGGTCAGTGAGGAGGGGTGGGAATAGAGGTAGCTTACAAGCAAGGGACCAGAAGGCCTGGGACTCTTCATGAAGACCAAGTTGTCTGTCTACTCTATGAGGTTTCCCAGGCTAGCCCTGGGCTATGTGCTGACCACGCAAAACCCACCCTGCGTGCTTGCACCCCTCGGGTTCATTGCTTCTCCCGAGCTACCTCTTGGCTTCGAGATGAGCTTTTTGTTTTAATCATGAAGAATTTAAAACATGAAGGCACAGAGACTAACTCTGTGGCAGGGCTTCTAGGACCAGTGGGTGTGTGGGTGCCCACCCCATCAGGTGCCCCAAAGGAGGACTAAATCCACAATAAATGTTGCCTGCTTCACAGGGAGCCCACACATGCCACGCGCATGACTGCACAAGGGTATGGCCATCTCCTGGTGAATATATGAGCTGTGGTTACTCTGGTCGTAGACACTGACAGCAGATATTGCCAGGTGCCGCCTGTGGGGGCTCAGGGACACTTATGTAAGAGCACGTGTATATGGGGTCCACAGCACAATGTGTTTGTGTACATGTGGTACGTGAGTGTGGATATTTGTGTGCATATGAGGAGACACACACGAGTGTCAACGTGAGTATCATGGAGGTGTGTGCATTATGCATTCGTACACATTTGTGGGTGAGATACATGTAAGTGTCCTCATGTTGTGTGTATGCATGCTGTATGAGCATGTGTAGGTATATATGTGTGTGTGTGTGTGTGTGCACCTATGGAATTGCCCTGGCTTGGAAAAGCCCCCTCTCCTAACCCAGCTCCCCTCTGCTCTCTTGTTTCAGTTTCTTCCCCTTAAGTCTAAATCATGTCACCATTTGAACTCAGGGTAAGGTCATCACCATTGCTCACCTGGGATGCTAGCTTTAGGTGGTGAGCTATGAGCTCCAGGAGGCCCTGTGGTTCCTGTTCCTGTTCCTAGCTACACAGTCATGTACCCTGCTCTGAGAGTACCAAGGCTCTGTCCCACACTCACAACAGCTCTTCCTGTCTTTACCTTTTGGATCCCAGGGCAGCCTCTGGCACTCCAGTCCCCAAAGCAGTCCCTACGATTGCTGGTGTCCATCATTCCTGGCACTCCTCACTCTGTCACACTTGTTCTTTCAGGAGTTCTCAGGCTTCTGGTTTCTATTCTTGCAGGCAGCTCCTTCCTTGGGTCCAAAGGAAGTGCCCTCTGCACCCCATACTTCCCAAGTACCTCTGGGGCCTGTTAATCTCGTCCTAATAGACTCAGCTGCCCCAGGCCTCCACAGGAGTCCCTCAGCATACAGCAAAAGTGGTTGGAAGTAAGTGAATAGCACTGTTTGGATTCAAGCATGCTACGATTTCATGTTTCACTGCAGTAAGTGGACTAATTTTCTATTTAAAGAAGTTAGGTAGTTTTCAAACAAACAAAAATTAAAAGTGGAGGTCAATGTTAAAAAATAATGAAGAGAATATCCATGACCACAACACCAGTAAGAGATCTGACCTGCTCTGCAGTTCAGGAACAGCATTCTTTTTGTTTGTTTGTTTGTTTTTTCGAGACAGGGTTTCTCTATATAGCCCTGGCTGTCCTGGAACTCACTCTATAGACCAAGCTGGCCTTGAACTCAGAAATCTGCCTGTCTCTGCCTGGGATTAAAGGTGTGCGCCACCACTGCCCAGTTGGGAACAGCATTCTTGTGAGAGCCACTGGCTCATTTGACAGCTAGGGACACTGAGGCTGCCTATGAATGAGAGTTGGATACCTTCTGACCTGCAGAATGGCTGCTGCCCAGGCCCCAGTGGAAATCAGACATGAAGGAGGGGATCGAGAATCCCTGCACACAGGGATAGCTCTCGTGGAGAAGCCGGGGACCAAGGACAAGCTGCCCCTTCCCCTGTTAGTCCAAGAAGAAGCCAAAGAGGTGGGCGGGGTTTTGGCTTGGGGGAGGGGGGGCAGAGTGGGAAAGTTGCTTAGGGCTCAGCTCTCCTGTGGGAAGTCAAGCAGCCTAAAGAGGCTGAGAGTATCTGGGTGGGACCAGAGAAGGTTCCGAGTTCCTTCCCCTGGCCCAAAGCCCCCAACCTCACAGCTGTCTGGCAGGGCAGCTGACTAAGGGATCATCCAGGATCAGCCTGAATCCTGTGTAATCCCTGATTAGGAAGTGAGGCCTGGGGCGCAGAGAGCATAGGGTGGGGAAGGGCTTAAGCCTAAAGAAACCTATAACCTAGTTGGTGGGTTGTAACCTTCCCAAAAGAGAGACCCAATACCCATCTGACATCACCCACATTTCCCTACATTTTACTCAAAGTCTTTTCTTTCCTTCGGCCCAGCCCCTCACAGGACGGCAAGATGCCACCATCCAGACATTCTTGAAGCCCCCTCCTGCAGGACCTCTTTCCCTGGTCAGGCTCAGCTCAGACCCTTCTAGGCCAGATGAGTGTTATAGCCTCTAAAGTAATGTGGTCACTTGCTGTTCCCCACAGACCTTGCCTAGGACCCGACCTGCTCATTACACAGACCCCCTAGAACAGATCATGTTCCCCAACAAAAACAATGTGACCCTTGAGATCAGATGAGAGAGCACCCAGACAGGACAGGTGCTGGCCAGAAGCTGTCTTGCACCCACTAGTGGGGAGCATCCCACCCCTACTTTGTTAAGTACCGGCTGCTATATACCCCCACACTGTCCCCCTTCCCTAGCACCAAAAATAACCTGGCTGGGTCCTCACACCTCAACTCTGGTCCCCTCGGCCAACCATGGAATGCTCTAAGGGATTCATGACTTCCAGAGACTGCCCCTTACACAGCATGAACCTGTTGTCTGCCCCACCCCCAACAATCTGCAAACTGTGGATGTCCATCCTTGTGGGCCACTGTGACCTCCTCTCTGCTCTGGCTGCCTGCAGCACTCCATGACCCCAGCCTAATAGGCAGAGGCGACAGGGGTAGGTCACCCCATGCCCACCTCTCACAGTTACTCACCCAGCCCCTGCCCTGCCATGCCGAGGCCCTGGCCCAGCCTCTTCTCTGAAGGCATCTCAGCACCACCCCTAGCCC
>JADRCD010204560.1:13114-32816 GCA_019843815.1 Montemys delectorum | reverse complement strand
AAGTTCTAGACTCACTGTTCAAATACACAGAAAAAGGAATTCACCTACCAGAACTCATTGTATATATTTAACATCTGCTCAGTTATTTGATTAAAACATTCTTATCTGTAGACATAATTGATAACAACTTAGCTCCAGATAAAGGCAAGAAAAGTTTTTTTTAATTTTAATTTTAATTTTTATTAGATATTTTCTTTATTTACATGTCATATTTCCCAATTTCCCCTCCACAAACAAACAAAAAAACCAAAAAACAACAACAAGAACAAACCCCTGTTCTCCCTCCTTGCCACCCTACCCTCTCCCATTTTCTGGCCCTGGCATTCCCCTACAGTGGGGCACAGAACCTTCACAGGGCCAAGGGCCTCTCCTCCCATTGATGACCAACTTGGCCATCCTCTACTATACACATGCTGCCAGAGCAATCAGTCCCACCATGTGTACTCCTTGGTTGGTGGTTTAGTCTCTGTGAGCTCTGAGGGTACTAGTTAGTTCATATTGTTGTTCATCCTAAGGGGCTGCAAACCCTTCAGCTCCTTTGGTCCTTTCTCTAGCTCCTTCATTTGGGGACTTCAGTTCAATGGATGACTGTGAGCCTCTACTTCTGTATTAGTAAGGTAATGTCAGAGCCTCTCGAGAGATAGCTATATTAGACTGGATTGTCCTTCCTTCAGTCTCTGCTCCATAGTTAGTAGTCTCTGCAACTCCTTCCATGGGTATTTTGTTCCCCCTTTTAAAAAGGAATGAAATGTCCACATTTTGGTCTTCCTTCTTCTTCAGTTTCTTGTGTTTGTGGATTGTACTTCGTGTATTCCGAACTTCTGGGCTAATAATCACTTATCAGAGAGTGCATACCATGTGTGTTCTTTTGTGATTGGGTTACCTCACTCAGGATGATATTTTCCAGATCCATCCATTTCCCTAAGAATTTCATAAATTCATTGTTTTTAATAGCTGAGTAGTACTCCATTGTGTAGATGCACCACAATTTCTGTATCCATTCCTCTGCTGAGGGACATCTGGATTGTTTCCAGTTTCTGGCTATTATAAATAAGGCTGCTATGAACATGGTGGAGCATGTGTCCTTATTACATGTTGGAGCATCTTGTGGGTATATGCCCAGGAGTGGTATAGCTGGGTCCTCCTGTAGAACTATGTCCAATTTCCAGAGGAACTGCCAAACTGATTTCCAGAGTGGTTGTACCAGCAATGAAGGAGTGTTCCTTTTTCTCCACAACCTCTCCAGCATCTACTGTCACCTGAGTTTTGTATCCTAGCCATTCTGACTGGTGTGAGGTAGAATCTCAGGGTTGTTTTGATTTGCATTTCCCTGATGACTAAGGATGTTGAACATTTACTTAGGTGCTTCTCAGCCATTCGGTATTCATCAGCTGAGAATTCTTTGTATAGCTTCGTAACCCCATTTTTTAAATTTGATATTCTTTATTTACATGTCATATGATTTCTCCTTTCCCAGTTTCCCTCCAACAAACAAACAAACAAACAAACAAACATTTTTTAATAGGGTTATTTGGTTCTCTGGAGTCTAACTTCTTGAGTTCCTTGTATACATTGGATATTAGCCCTCTATCAGATATAGGATTAGTAAAGATCTTTTCCCAATTTGTTGGTTGCCATTTTGCCCTATTGATAGTGTCTTTTGCCTTATAGAAGCTTTGCAACTTTATGAGATCCCATTTGTCCATTTTTGATCTTAGATCATAAGCCATTGGTGTTCTGTTCAGGAAGTTTTCCCCTGTGCCTATGTGCTCAAGGTTCTTCCCCACTTTCTTTTTTATTAGTTTCAGTGTATCTGGTTTGATGCGGAGGTCCTTGATCCACTTGGACTCGAGCTTTTTACAAGGAGATAGGAATGGATCTATTTGCATTCTTCTACATGCTAACTGCCAGGTGAGCCAGCACCATTTGTTGAAAATGCTGTCTTTTTTCCATTGTATGATTTTAGCTCCTTTGTCAAAGATCAAGTGACCATAGGTGTGTGGGTTCATTTCTGGGTCTTGAATTCTGTTCCATTGATCTATCCTCACTGTACCTATACCATGCAGTTTTTATCACAATTGCTCTGTAGTACAGCTTAAGGTCCGGGATGGTAATTCCACCAGAGGTTCCTTTATTGTTGAGAATAGTTTTCTGTATCCTAGTTTTTTTGTTATTCCAGATGAATTTGCAAATTTCTCTTTCTAAGTCTGAGAAGAATTGAGTTGGAATTTTGATGGGGATTGCCTTGAATCTGTAGATTGTCTTCGGCAAGATGGTCATTTTTACTATATTAATCCTACCAGTCCACGAGCATGGGAGATCTTTCCATCTTCTGAGATCTGCAATTTCCTTCTTCAGAGACTTGAAGATCTTGTCAAACAGATCTTTTACTTGCTTAGTTAAAGTTACACCAAGGTATTTTATATTATTTGTAAATATTGTGAAGGGTGTTGTTTCCCTAATTTCTTTCTCAGCCTGTTTATCCTTTGTGTAGAGGAAGGCCACTGATTTGCTTGAGTTAATCTTATATCCAGCTACATTTCTGAAGTTGTTTATCAGGTTTAGGAGCTCTCTGGTGGAATTTTTGGGATTCTTAAGTATACTATCATATCATCAGCAAATAGTGATAATTTGACTTCTTCCTTTCCGATTCGTATCCCTTTGATCTCCTTTTGTTTTCTAATTGCTCTGGCTAGGACTTCAAGTACAATATCGAATAGGTAGGGAGAGAGTGGGCAGCCTTGTCTAGTCCCTGATTTTAGTGGGATTGCTTCAAGTTTCTCTCCATTTAGTTTGATGTTGGCTACTGGTTTTCTATGTATTGCTTTTACTATGTGTAAGTATGGGCCTTGAATTCCTGATCTTTCCAAGACTTTTATCATGAAGGGATGTTAGATTTTGTCAAATGTTTTCTCAGCATCTAGTGAGATGATCATATGGTTTTTTTCTTTGAGTTTGTTTATGTAGTGAACTACATTGATGTATTTCTGTATATTGAACCATCCCTGCACCCCTGGGATGAAGCCTACTTGATCATGGTGGATGATTGTTTTGATGTGTTCTTTGATTTGGTTTGCAAGAATTTTATTGAGTATTTTTGCATCGATATTCATAAGGGAAATTGGTCTGAAGTTTTCTTTCTTTGTTAGGTCTTTATGTGGTTTAGGTATAAGAGTAATTGCAGCTTTGTAGAATGAATTGGGTAGAGTGCCTTCAGTTTCTATTTTGTGGAATAGTTTGAGGAGTATTGGTATTAGGTCTTCTTTGAAGGTCTGATAAGACTCTGCACTAAACCCATCTGGTCCTGGGCTTTTTTTGGTTGGGAGAGTATTAATGACTGTTTCTATTTCATTAGCAGATATGGGACTGTTTAGATCATTGATCTGGTCTTGATTTAACGTTGGTACCTGGTGTCTGTCAAGAAAATTGTCCATTTCATCCAGGTTTTCCAGTTTTGTTGAGTATAGGCTTTTGTAGTAGGCTCTCATGATTTTTTGGATTTCCTCAGTGTCTGTTGTTATGTCTCCCTTTTCATTTCTGATCTTGTTTATTAGGATACAGCCTCTGTGCCCTTTAGTTTGTCTGGCTAAGAGTTTATCTATTTTGTTGACTTTCTTAAAGAACCAGCTCCTGGTTTGGTTGATTTTTTTTTGTATAGTTCAATCACCTCTATGGTGATTGAGAGTTTTGTTGAATATAGTAGTCTCGGCTGGCATTTGTGTTCTTTTAAGGTCTGTATGACATCTGCCTTTATATGTTACTTGACCCTTTTCCCTTCCTGCTTTTAGTATACTTTCTTTGTTTTGTGCATTTGGTGTTTTGATTATTATGTGTCAGGAGGAATTTCTTTTCTGTTCCAGTCTATTTGGAGTTCTATAGGCTTCTTGTATGTTCATGGGCATCTCTTTTCTTAGGTTAGGGAAGTTTTCTTCTATAATTTTGTTGAAGATATTTACTGGCCCTTTAAGTTGGAGGTCTTCACTCTCTTCTATACCTATTGTCCTTAGGTTTGGTCTTTTCATTGTATCCTGGATTTCCTGGATGTTTTGGGTTAAGATTTTTTTGCATTTTGTGTTTTCTTTGACCGTTATGTCAATGTTTTCTATGATATCTTCTGTGCCTGAGATTATCTCTTCTATTTCTTGTATTCTGTTGGTGATGCTTGCATTTATGGTTCCTGACTTCTTTCCTAGCATTTCTATCTCCAGAGTTGTCTCTCTCTGTGATTTCTTAACTGTTTCTATTTCCATTTTTAGATCCTGGATGGTTTTGTTCAGTTCCTTCACCTGCTTGTTTGTGCTTTCCTGTAATTCCTTAAGGGATTTTTGTTTGTTTGTTTGTTTCCTCTTTAAGGGTTTGTACCTCTAAATGTGCTCTGCTGTATTTCTTTAAGGGAGTTATTCATGTCCTTCTTAAATTCCTCTAGCACCATCGTGAGATATGATTTTAGATCCAAATATTGCTTTTCTGATGTTTTGGGATATCCAGGACTTGCTGTGGTGGGAGTACTAAGTTCTGATGATGTTCTGATGAAACCAAGTAGTCTTGGTTTCTGTTGGTAGGATTCTTGTGTTTGCCTTTCGCCATCTGCTGATCTCTGGTATTAGATGCTCTTGCTGTCTCTGACTAGAGCTTGTTCCTCCTGTGGGTCTGTAAGCCTGTGTCAGCATTTCTGGGAGATGAGCTCTCCTCTGGTAAAACCCAGACGCAGAAGACTGTGGATCAGTTGTCCTTCCTGAGTCCTGGGGTCAGAGCACACCCTGGAGACAGGATCTCCACTTGCAGGAAAGGTGCAGAGAGGGCTGTGGATCTGTTGTCCCTCCTAGATGTAGAGGGAGGTAGAGAGGATCCTGTCCCAGCTGCCCTGCCACTTGTGAGGCCTCTGCCTCCTGGCTGGTTCCACCTTAGAAAGTCACTGGAGAGAAAATGGAGGATCTCATCTGAGTCTCTGGGTTAGAGCACTCTCTGAAGGCAAGCTCTCCACTTTCAGGGAAGGGGCAGACAAGAAAAGTTTTATGTTAACATCTTTTCAGAGATATTATCTCTGGAAATTAGATAACTTTATTTAAGTGTAACAAGTAAGCTTAGACGGTCTTTCGTTTTTTATATTTGTTTTGTTTTTGTTTTGCAGTTATTTTAAAAATAGCTTTCTAAAAAAGTGTGTTTCATTTAGGTCAAGATTTCTTATTTTTCCTTCATTCTCTAAGTCAGAACTTTGCTTAAGTTAAAAATCAGATTATTCTTTCAGAGTCAATGAATTTTTCATTAATAAAAAAATTACTTGAGGGGCTAGTGAGATGGCTTAGCGGGTAAGAGCACAGACTGCTCTTCCGAAGGTCATTAGTTCAAATCCCAGCAAGTACATGGTGGCTCACAACCACCCGTAATGAGATCTGACACCCTCTTCTGGTATGTCTGAAGTCAACTACAGTGTACTTATTTATAATAATGAATAAATCTTTGGGCCGGAGCAAGCAGGGACTGAGCCAGCAAGGTCGACCAGAGCGAGCAGAGTTCCTAAAGTCAATTCCCAACAACCAGATGAAGGCATACAACTATCTGTACAGATACAGTGTGTACTCATATACATAAAATGAATAAATAAATCGTTAAAAAATTACTTCAAAAAAAACCATATTTCCACCAAAGTCTCCATTAGAAAGAAAATTGTGATGTCAAACCATTAGTAAAATGTTCTCTTGGAAAATCAAGAGGCACACTAGCACTTAAATGCTCTGAGAAAATACTGCCATAAGAAAGATTAGCAATTTCTGTTTAATCAAGGCTCTCTCTGACTGGCCTGGAACTGCTATGTAGACCAGGCTGGCTTTTCATTCATAGTGACAGGTTTGCCCCAACCTTCTGAGTGCTGGGATCAGGGATGAAATGTGTGCATCTTTACACCCACTTAGAAAAGACTTGGTTAAGAGACAACTTGAGGTATACACACTGGCCAAATCTTACACAATTTTCTAACCTAAATGAGTCAGGAGAGCAGTTATAGGTTATAACTAGTAACACATAGAAAAAGAAATAATTCTGAACTAGAAATCATCAACCAAGTAATAAGTAAATATAAGAGAATGAAACTCTTGTTAGTAGCAGGATATCAAATAATAGACGCAGGAGGAATGAGTCTGGGAAATAAAACATTGTTGTAATAATTGATTTGAACACAAGACATCAATGAAGTCTGAGTACAACTTGATGAAAGATTTGTATCATCTCAAGACATGGCTCCACTGACTGCTGAATTGCAAAAGAAGAAATCCTGCCAGTGCATAAACTAAAATACTTCCTAAATGTAATCACAAGGAAGCATTGTATGAACTCAAATTTAGGAACATTGTGGAGAACTTGTTTATGTTTTTCAAAAGCATCAGTAGCATGAAAGATAAAGATTAGCCAAGGAACAATTTCAGGTTAATGACCAACCAGATATGGGACTGAGTACAATTTATGACCCTCCCCTCCAATTGCTGAATGAGTTCCCTGGGGAAATTGGTGAATTTAAAATATGGTTTTCATAGTTAAGGTTACTATTGCTGCCATGAAATACCATGCACAAAAGCAACAAAGGGAGAAAAGAGTTTATTTTTGGCTTATTCTTCGACACTACTGTTGACCATTTGGTCATCCACAGAATTCAGGCCAGGAACTCAACCAGGGCAAGAACTTCATGGAGGCAGGAGCTGTCAAAGAGGAAATGGACAGGTGCTGCTTACTGGCTTTTTTTCTAAGGCTTGCTCATTCTGATTTCATATAGAATCAAGAAACATCAGTCCAAGGGTAACCCCACCCACAACAGACTGGATCCTCCCAAATTAGTCACTAATTTTCTCCATGCTTGTCTACAGCTTAAAGTCATTTTCTCAATTGATGTTTCTTCTACTCAGATGATAATAGCTTATGTCAAATTGACATATAAACTATTCAGGACAATGTTGAATGTATTAGAAAATAATATCTGGGTGTTATGGCACTTGAATTGAATTTCAGCACACTGGAGGCAGAAGCAAGCAGATCTCTGTAAGTCTGAGGCCAGTTTGGTCTACAGAGTGAGTTTCTAGGACTACCAGGACTATACAGAGAACCAACCACCCAAATAATCCACCAACCAACCAAGCAACCAAAACAACCAACAAAACAAACAAACAAAAACATAATTTGGGAATTTTGGTGTAACATTCTTTCTTTAGAAATTATTAAATGGGAGTTGTAATTATGCTTTCTTGTGGTCATGTTTAGGCCTTTCCTATGATGGTAAAGAGAAAAAAAATGGCTGTGCAGCATATTTTGATGCCAAATCCATATCCAAGGACTCTTGCCCTCAGCACCTAGATGTGTTGGATGGTTGAAATTGGAGAAGAACAGAATTTTATGATTATGAAGTGTTCTAGTTTGTACAAAAGGAAAGCATAATAGTGAAAAGTCACTCAAGCTAGTCAACCTTGAAGCAAGATTTTTGAAAAGAAAGCTATGTGAATTGAAACAAGACTTCAGGAACATATCACTCAAGTCCCAAAGCCAGTAGAAGCAAGACTGAACCTCAAATGAGCCAAACTAAATTTGGAATTTAAGTATTTACCTTTATAAAAACACCTGATAAACTCTAATTTTAATGCAGTTTCAGTTCAAGAGGGATTATTTTATTTATTTATTTATTTTTTAATCACTTTTTAACAGTCCAGTCTTCAACCCCCTCTGGGTCTGTTCTCTGATTGATCGCTCCCCATCCCATATCTCCCCCATCCCATCTACAAGAGGATGTTCCCATGCCTGACCACCAACTCATAAGACATCCCCACTCCCTGAGGCCAGATGAGACAGTCCTCTGCTGTATATTTGTTGGGAGCCTCATATCAGCTGGTGTATGCTGCCTGCTTGGTGGCTCAGTGTCTAAGAGATCTCTGGGGTCCAGATCAGTTGAGACTGCTGGTCTTCCCATGGGGCTACACTCCTCCTCAGCTTCTTCCAGTGTATCCCCAGAAGTGGCCCTCTGCTTCTGTCCATTGGTTGGGTACTAGTATCTGCATCCAACTCTTTCAGCTGTTTGTTGGGCCTCTCAGAAGGGAGCCCTAGTAGGGCTGCAAGCACACCATAGCATCAGGAAGAGTTTCAGGGCCTCAGGGCTCCCCTTGAGCTGGATCCCAATTTGAGCCTGTCATTGGACCTCCTATCTCACAGGCTCTTCTCCATTTTTGTCCATGCAGTTCCTTCAGACAGGAACACTTCTCGGTTAGAGCTTTTGATTGTGGGACGGCAACCCCATCCCTCCACATGATGTCCTGTCCTTCCACTGGAGGTGGACTCTACAAGTTCCCCCTCCCCACTGTAGAGCACTTCATCCAAGGTCTCTCCCTTTGAGTCTTGAAAGTCTCTCACCTCCCAGGTCTCTGGTACATTCTAAAGAGTCCCCCTATCTCGTACCTCCCAAGGTTGCCTGTTTTCATTCTTTCTCCTGGCCCTTCTGTTCTCCCTTTCCTTGATCATGTTCCCCCCTTCTCCAATCTGTCCCCTCTCTCACTCAAATCCCCCCTTCCCTCTGCTCCTGGTGATTGCTTTCTTTTCCTTCTCAAGTGGGATTAAGGCATCCTCATTTAGGCCCTTGAAGACAAGCCTAAATGTGGAATGCTGGGGTAAGACCGATTTGTGACTGCAGCAAATACTGAGATCACCCATGAGGTACCCATGCAGAAGGCAGGCCTGCAAGTATCATAGCTACACAGAGAAAAAACGAACATCCAACAACAACAACAACCACAACAAATGTTACATATTGAGTGGGATATGGGAATTAAACTATTGCCTGTTTCAGAACTTATATGGGAGGTGAGTAGTGATGTTCTGCTGTAATCTTTGGCTGCTCATTTGATTGTTCAGTGTCAACATGAGGTTCATAAAAGTCACAATCAGGGCTGGAGAGATGGCTCAGCAGGTAAGAGCACAGATTGCTTCCCAAAGGTTCAGAGTTCAAATCCCAGCCACTACATGGTGGCTCACAACCATCCGTAAGGAGATCTGACTCCCTCTTTAGGAGTGTCTGAAGACAGCTACAATGTACTTACATATAATAGATAAATCTTTAAAAAAGAAGTTACCATCAGTTCATCTCTTTGTGCCTTCCATCTGCCCTCTGAGTTCTATTGGTGTTAATTATTCATTTCTCCCCCCTTTGGAGCCATAGTTGTGCCTTACACTTGAGGAAGCAGGAAAACTGCTCATGAGCACATCTGTGCTCTCTTACTATAGTTTTTTGTTAAGCAGAGGAGGCCTAAGGGAGATATTTGTAGCTTTCTTCTTCTTTCTTCCCCCCTTTCTTTCATTTTTTTGAGACAAGGTTTCTCTGCATAGCCCTGGCTGTCCTGGAACTCACTCTGTAGACCAGGCTGGCCTTGAACTCAGAAATCTGCCTGCCTCTGCTTCCCAAGTGCTGGGATTAAAGGTGTGCTCCACCACTGCCGGGCTAGCTTTTTTTGATACTACTATTATTCCATAATTTGCCAAGCAATATACAACATGGAATTTTTGTATTGCTTTAATTATGAAATTTTGTTTTTTTAGTATTTTAAATCTATACAGAAAAATTAAGTTCTGTAACCCTCTGTTTCTTTCCATGACTTGATGGTTATTTTTTCTAGGCAAACTAATTCTGAGATAGGACACATGATAATTTCAAAGGAATATATGCATTGATTAACAAATGAAAATTTGATTAGGATTTAATTAAAAATGTTATCAATTCCTATATTACTGATTAAGCTATATGATTCAAGAACATAGGAAATATTATTACGAGGGTAGAAATGTCAATTTGCTTAAAAATTCACCATTTTATAAGATTAAACAATAATGTTAAACATCCCTTTCTCATTTAAAGGTCTTTATATGGTATTATAATTAAATTGTACCTGATTTACTATCTAAACCTGTTCAATCTGATACACATAAAGGAAATAGATCTGGTTTCTGTGATGGAAAATTGCATCTATAAAACTGAAACTTAAAGGGAACCAAACATACAACATTTGATCTGTAATAACCTGTCTATTACTTATTTATTACCTGTCTATTACATGTTAGGTGGACGGAACTGCTTGAAAATGAGCAATGAAGCTCAGGTAAAGAGTGCTGACCTTGCATATGCAAGGTTCTGGGTTCAGTCTTCTACACCACTACATACAAAGTAGTAAATCTATGGAAGTTACATAAAATAAAAGTGCAAGTTGGGTGCTAGTAGTATATGCCTTTAATCCAAGGACTTGGGATGGACAGCCAGAGTCAGGTGGATCTCCGGATAGGATGCCAGCGTTATCTACAGAGTGAGTTCCAGGCCAGCCAGGGCTACACAGAGAAACCTTCTCTCAAACAAACGAACGAAACCGAATCCAAACCAGACCAAAAACCAAACGAAAAACTACCATTAAAAATGAATAAAATAATAAAAAATAAAATAAAGATGCAAAATTATGAAATACAACAATCTGAAAGAACAATGAAGTCTATATGTGTTTGCAAAATCACAGATGTAGATAAAATAAACTCTAAGAGATATTTGGGCACAGTGACATTATTGTTCTGGGTTATTTGTCAATTTAGTCTTACCACATCTAGTGGAAGCAGCCAATTCAACTAGGAGGGTGCTTCCATTAGGACCCAGGTCAAGCACTTGTTTGTTCTGTTATGCCCCTGCTGATATCATCCATCTGACATTGTCCCACGTAGATCTCTTCATTTGATTCTTTTCTCCTCAAGAGTCTTCATTAGCGTCTCCTTTTGAAGCAGCCCATCTCTGCCAGTCTCCATGGCTTTCACTATTTGGTTTCTACTTCTTACTATGTGAATTCACCATAAGGCTGAAAGAGTAGTTTGGATACCATTTTGTACTTGCTTACTGAATGGTTGCCTAGAAATGGATACATTTGTTTTACTATAGCAAAGGAGAGATTTTAAATATTGGGATGTGGGTAGGCATGAGAAACAGCATAATTTCAGGTTGAGTCTAGTTACAAAATATCTCTTCAACTACCAAAATTAATTTACTTTATTGTTGTCCTCTGTGGTGTACTAGCATCTACCCTCACGAAATTAAGAACCCTTGGTCAAAAGCTCTTCACTGGAGGTCTGGAGAGACTTTCCATGCTTAGCTTCTTCATGGCTACTTAAAAAACTCCCAGTGATTTCATCCTAAGTAACCATGACAAACATCATGGATTCAACTTACAATCATTACAAGTATACTTTGTTGTTAAAATTGAAAAGTTTAGATTGGGTTGTGGGTTAATAATGGTGAAGGTGCAGAAGCCACAGGGTACTTTTGAAATTCCATCATAGTATCCATGTAGCTGGATAGCACAGTGGTGATGGACATTTGTTCTTCAAGAGGAACATGGAGTTTTTCTGCCTCTAGACACAAATCCTGGTCTTGCCTTGGTCTCTGACTACTAAAGGCTGTACAACTGTCCCTGCCTTCGCCAAGTAGTGAGTTCTGCTACATGGCAGTTTGCTTTGAACTAGTAACTGCTGGAACATGAACTTTCACAAACATGGGGACAAGAGCCGAGTGAAGGAGATTCTCCTACCAGCACAACAAGAAGTTCCTTGGGGTCTCTATCCACCCAGTGGCTGTCTCCAGAATTCTAGAATTAAAGACATGTCACACCACAGCTTTTTATCAGGCCAGTTTACAAATTGCCATACTGCTTACAGACTGTTCTGAAAATGAGATGTCATGTGACAGGGATCCCGGGGTGCAGCTCTGGAAATGAATTCGATATGAAAAATTAAGGTGATGTGGGGGTCTTAATGCAAGTCAAAACCTATGCAGAATTGTAGATGAAATGAAGTCACTGTTGTACATTATGTTATCATGGATGGGGAACATTTATATCAATCATTAGAGCTAGAGGATGAATTTATATAGGGGTAATTGATGATACACATTAAAAAGAAAAGCCAATGCAGATAATAGATGAGGGGAGAATACTACCCCTGGTGCTTGGCCCTGGAGCAGTCCTCTGGGTCATGCTAGCTAGCAGCCTGGAAATTATTTTCAACAATGTGTGTAAGAAAATCCTGAGAGCCATTTTCTCTAGACACCCTTGAGCATCCTAAAGCCATTACAGGTGCTAAAGACACATGCAGATTTCAAAGCAGACCACTTGCAGACTCCAGGAGAGAAGGTCTGTGTGGCCCATTTTACTGCAACACATTAAAAAAAAATCTAGGGACCTGTTTATTCATTACTGATCTGGGAGAGATGTATCTTAACTCCTGTCGGGTCTTTATGTTTTTCTGCTATTTGTTGAGAAAAGTTTCTCTCTTTCCCCCATCCTGTTAAATCTTCATCCTGGGAGTTGTGTTTATTTGGCACTAGGTTAAAAGGAGAGGATGTTGTTAAAAAAGGGGGGACTGTTTTATTGTTCTTATTAATACAACATCTCAGTAACTATTGCTACTAAAAGCCAACTGGTTCCACCTCTGAAGTCTGTCATAAAAGATTAATTCAGAGAGCATTTGAATGTGCGAACAGATTTTTTTCTCTAAAAATATATACCTAAAATGGCTGAAATTGTGGACAACATTATTTATTTTCTCTAGTTTTTTTTAATACAATTTCTACCATGTACCAATTTAATTTTATTATTTTCTCTCTGGTGGCCATAAAATACTTTTGAATTCTCATCCTAGAGGTATAAATGAATTTAAAAGAAAAAAAAAAGCTTCCTAACAATAATGAGTTCTGTTTATACTGATAGATCTGAGTAACAGTGTGTCAAATAGGGGTGGATGGTGGCCTGTCTGAAGTACAGACTGGTTTGTAGAAACGCATCAGTCATGATTTAGAGCTACAGTGCCCATCATGCACAGGAAGTTAATATGCTCCGAGACATGTTCACTAGTCCATTTTTTCTCTGAAGCATGATCATTTGAGTTCATCCTCCCCACCCCATTCAGCAAACAATCCCTCAAGGAACTTGTATGGTTAGTTTCTTGTGAAATGTTTGTCCACTTCCTTGTTATGGAACAATAAAATGAAAGATCCCTCAGGTAGCAATTTCAATCTGGAGCCCACACAGAGCATCTTTTCTAGAATTAGCAGATGTGCTCTTGGAGGTAGCATCTCAGGTGATCCTAACTCCCTCATTCCTTTAAGGACTCCGAACAGCTATGGTTCACAGATTTTTAGCTCAATGCTACTTCTTTCTTTTTTTAATTTTTAATTGGTTATTTTATTTATTTACATTTCAAATGTTATCCTCCTTCCCAGTTTCCCCTCTAAAAACTTCCCATCCTACCACCCATCCACCCATTCCGACCTTCCTACCCACTCCCATCTCCCTGCACTAGCATTCCCCTACACTGGGGCTTTGAGCCTCCAACAGGACCAAGGGCCTCTCCTCCCACTGATGACCGACAGGGCCATCCTTTGCTACATATGCAGCTGGAGCCATGAGTCCCTCCATGTGTACTCTTTGGTTGGTAGTTTAGTCCCTGGGAGCTCTGGACATTGTTCTTCCTATGGGGTTTCAAACCCTTTCAGCTCTTTCAGTCCTTCCTATTACTCTTCACTCGGGCTCTCCATGCTCAGTCCAATGGTTGGCTGCAAGCATCCGCATTTGTAAGGCTCTAACTGAGCCTCTCAGGAGACATCCATATCAGCTCCTGTCAGCAAGCACCTCTTGGCATCAGCAGTAGAGTCTAGGTTTGGTGGCTGCATATGGGATGGATCCCCAGGTTGGCAGTCTCTGGATGGTCTTTCCTTCAGTCTCTGGTCCTCTCTTTGTCCCTGTATTTCCTTTAGACAGGAGCAATTCCCTGCGACTTCTTGATGGATTAAGAATACTGGCATTTGGGAATAGAACCATGCTGAGTTGGGAGACCCAGTCGGCTGCCTTCCCTAGTAGAAATTCCTGGAATGGGTAGCAGTAGGCACTCAGTATTCTCGGGACCGCTCTGGATGGAGAGCCATTATATAGCTCTGTAGATTACAGGGCTGGTTTGGTGCTGTAGTTTGTGTATGTTTTACATTTGATTTAGCTGATCACCCTTTAATTTTACCTTCTGAATTTTCGGTGGCAGTTTTGAATGCCATGGCTTTTATTTCGAAGGTTTTTCCTTCACGGCACCATTCATTTTGGTTTTGTCTCTGCTCCATCTGGCACGAGCTCCCCAGACGGTGCTGCTCTGTGCTTGATGGAAGACTGTCTGACCTCCCTGCTACTGCAAAGACGTTCACAGGTTTGGGCTTGCCTCCTGCTCATTTCTGCGTATCCTTTTATTTCACGAGTGTGGATACCCTGCCTGTATGTAGTTCTGTGCACTTCACGTGTGTCTGGTGCCCAAGGATACAAGATAGGGGTATCAGATCCTCTGGGACTGAAGTTAAAGATCACTGTGGGCCACCGTGTGGGCTCTGAGAAGTGAACTCATGTCCTCTGGAAGAGTAGCCAGTGCTTTTAACCGCCGCGCCATCATTTCAAACTTTCTTGAATCTAAGGTTTTATTTTTAATCTACAACCAGCGAAGTCCTAGTAAGAATTCAGTTTGTTTCGGTAGAAGAGGCATACCTGTTACAGGTCAAAGGTTGCACAGGAAAGAAAAGATGTGATGGCTCAGCCGCTATAGAGTATGTGCTACTACTCTTGCAGGGAAACTGAATTTACTTACCAGAAACCCTATTTGGTGGCTTTCAGTCACTCATCCGCTTGGTATCTGATAGATCTGGCTTCCAGAGGCGTGCTGCCTGTGTGTGCCAGTGCGTGTGCATGCACACACACACACACACACACACACACACACACATGCGCTCGCGCGTGCGTACACAGAGAGAGACATATGAGTAAGACAATTAAAAATAACAATAAAAAATAATGAAAAAGACAGCGAGGCTGCGAGAAGCAAGAACATGGCACAGAGAGCTAAACCAGCTAAGGAAAATTGAGAATTGTTAAATTCTCATTTGTAGTTTCACTTTCTTAATGTGAGAGTTATCTTTTCCATGCTGGCGAATGGAACCCAGAGCTTTTGTGCATCTAGTCTTCTACAGGATCAGTGTGAGAATTTTAAAAGAGAAAATAAAGTAGGCCTTATGATAGTGATGTCATCATTTATTTATCAAGAAAATTGGGCTAGGTGATACTTCTGTTTAATTACACTGTCATTGTTTCCAGGGTTGCTGATTACAAAGTACAACTAAACTGTCAAGAAAAGCAAACCACTTAGAATGGTAAATCTTCTAAGACATGAAAATAATGAATTAACATATTCAAAAAAATTTTTTTAGAGTGAGAAAAATCCTCTATCAACAGTTCAGAGACTTGGGTTTGGTCTTGGTAGCTCATCTTCTAAGCAGTCGCATGACTTTTAGTTTCTTCACCTGTGAGATGAAGGAGTTGGGTAAAACAGATTGACTTTTAGTGGCTCTTTCTGCTGTATAAAAGCATTCTAATGAATAACAAACCAGCTTATTATTAACTAATTAATTAATTAATTAATTTTAATTTTCTTGTTTGTAGAAAAAGCCAGTGCCTTTTCGTCAGTCAGCTTGAGTGAATAGGGTTTGTTGTGAATTTACAGACTTGTTAATTGGCAAGTGGTTCCATTCTTCTGAGGAAGCAATTCCACAAGAAATATTTGGAATTGGGTTTGAAATACTTCTTCCTTATTTCTGCCTGGGGGATTTACGTAAAAGAATTTATAAAATGAACCTTAAGGTGGAAGAGTCTCTGGTCTGATCTACCTCTGGGTCTTTATGAGCAGGAGGGAAGGTTATGGTCGCTTTTCATTTTCTATGAGAATGTCAAAGCTTGGAGCAATAATGGAGTCTGGAATTGCTCTTCATAAAAGTGTATGAAATTATCAGTAGAATGGAAGGGCAATGCAGCAGGTGAGATCAGAGATATAAAAATAATTTTCCTATTACAAAGGAGTTTTCTTTCTGTAAATGACATGCGGGGCTAATCCGTTCTTATATCCCTGCCAGGTATCTACCTGGTAATATATTTCTTTGCAAATGACTTCATTCTGTATTATCAGGGTGATCAGTTCTCCCTGACCCACAGCTTTTCTGGTGTGACACCTGAGAAGTTACTGCTGTAGGTGGCCATGAGTGAGCACCCAGCTCCTCACCTCACACCCCAGATAAGGTACGCCATGAGACAAGACTGCCAAAAGAAAATGAAAACCTAATACAAATAAATTTTACAACTCTCAAGTAACTCTCCTAGAGAAAAGGGGAATAAGGAAACTCAAGAAACCCAGCCACAGAGCCTCTGAGAAGCTAGCATTTATCTTACCCTAAAAATGTAAATTGAATAATAATTTTGTAGACTTTAAAGCCAGAGCAGTTGCCTGAGGTCAATATTAAAGGCAAAGGGGGAAAAAAAGACACCGTGCTTAAAATTCTGTTATAGAAACCCAAAGACATTGTCAGATTTCCAAGACTTTGAGTCTGCTGAACACATGCATGATATATTATACATGCAGACATTGTAGGAGTTTATGGGAGATGGTGAAGGGAGCAATTACGGACTGTTGTTCAGAGAGAAAGAAAAGGGAAAGGGAACATTGCATTTTAATGCCCCAGATATTTCAAAGACAAGCTGATACATTTTCAGAAAAGAGTAGGAAAGAAGATACAGAGCTGTCTCCAAAGACGCTTGCTCCCAGCAGGAAGCCCTCCAGATCGCTCTCTGGAGAATGGTCTGAAAGTCAGAAAGATTCCTTGAAGACCTCACCATTAAATTCTCTTCTTCGCTCAGTGTCTGTGTAGACATGTCACACTTCTCTTTTCTCTCCCCCTCTCCAATATCAACGCGTAGTATTTATTCCTGCGTAGAGTCTCCTTATATTTGTACCAATTCCTTACTTTAAAACTTGGTAAGACAAATTCTGTGATTTTTACATAACAAATTGCATGCAAAAGCAAAGTCTACCTGTCTCCATTCAGGTGTCAACATCGGAATGTGCACAAATGGGTCTAACTATGCTGGTTAGATGCCTGTCATATGTTTGGCCTTCTAATACAGAAAACACTTTTCTGTAGGTCAAAAATGTGATGTTTATAATCTATCCTAAGCATGAAGGTGATACTATGTTATAGAGAAGAGGAGCAGCAAACTTTAGAGAGAAAATCATCTGTTTCTATCATTTGCTCATTATTGGGACTTGGAAATTTGTTTAAAATCCTAGCTTCAGGTTGCCCATATATTCATAAGCAGTATTAACTTGTCTCTCTGTGCTATTAAAACTGGTGATATGAAGTTGAGAGAGGGAAGTAGGTGGGCCTGGAAGAAGTTAGAGGGGGAAGTGTAGATATGTGTGAATATGATCAAGATACACTGCAATGCATATATGAACTTGTCACAAAATACAGTATAAAAAGCAGGGCTTCAATTTTTCCATCTGAAAAATTGGTTTATAGGATGGAGCTGTTGAATGTGATCAAGGGAGTATGTCTAAATCACTTCGTACAAAGTCTCAAAAGTTACAGAACTCAAGTCAACATTATCTTAGCAATCCTGAAATGCTGTAACTGTAAGAAATGTCCTCATAGTAAGGGAGATACATTTTATGAATTATGTCCCTGAGCATTTTTTTGAGTCAAATAGTGCACTAGCAAACCAGATGGATTGATCCCTAAACTGTTACTCTCATCTTGGGGTGCACAGCCTCTAACATCTCCCACCCGTTTTGTTTCTTATCAGCACCTGCTTCTTCTAGTTTTCTTGCCTCAGGACCACAGACCTCTTCCTGAGTGGCAGTAAACCAGTTCCATCCCATTTGGTTTTGGCTTATAAATAACCATGGACTATTCTTTCCAGGTGTCTGTCAACCAGGCACTCAGGGGGGCAACTCGGAACTCCCTAATCCTGCTAAGCATTTCCTTTCCTATTTCATCATTTCTACCCCATACTTTGCACTTTAGTGCCCAGTAATTAGCAATCTTATTACTCATTTACACACTGGAAATAGTAACAACTATAATACACAAAAAAATACACACTATCTGTAGTATCTGTAGAATTACATTGATGTCAATTTTCTTCACAGTTATGCATCTTGCTTTCTTTGTTTAAACATAGACTCCCTGGTAGGAATTTGCTTTGATAATAAGTGGGAGGAAACCACCTCATGGAGGTTCAGATGCCTCCTAACTAATGTAATATAAGCATTTTTTTTAAACAATAGCCAAAAGACTGTCCCTAAAATACATGCAGACTGGGGAGCTTTGAGTATATTGTGTTGTTATGCAGCATTTTAAAATTGGCATCAACGTGGTGTTGGAAGTGTAAGCATTTTGGCTCTGGATGATGAGTTTTAAAGGGATGATGACATTTTGTGAGCTTGGCCAGGTCCTGCCCAAGAGGTTTGGACTCTTGTGAAGAGGATTATGACTTCAGCCAACAGACTAACAGGCAGAAACTTGAGGATAGCTGTCCACAACATGCTCCTGGGGTGAGTTTGTTGTACTCTGTGATCTGGATGAAAACATCCAGCAGATGTTTTCTTGGTATGTGCTCTCCTGAAAGAAAACACTGACTCAAGGGATTCATGTAGCATGTTAAACTTGGGAAATGAGGCCAAGGTACACGAGGGAAAGACTGGGAAGTGTAAAACCCAAAAAGGGAAAGAAATTTAGTGCACACATCACGGAGCTTATACACTGCACACTCTTGAACAAGACATGATGGCCATATCCTTGAACTTCCGACTGCATTCATCAAGAATTGCTTCTGAAGAATTCTCTTATACCTTGTTATGTCCTGCTGGAGCTGGCTATGTGCCTTTTTGGCACCCTTCTTGAGGGCAAGGTATGGGCAGCAAGTGGAAGGAATCATGGTTCTTGCAGCTGGGGAACAAAGTGTGTCCCCCAAAGCTCAGGAACTATCAAACGCTGAAGTAGGCAGTCAAAGAGTTTGTTTTTTGGTTTGTCTTCTTTTGTTTTTGAGACCTGTAAGATGAAGGGAAAATCTAAACCCTTTCAATTCTGTTCTGTAGTTGGGGCCCACAGGCCTTAACTCCTTCAGCCTGTTGTGCTGTCAGAGCTGGACTTTTTTGGCAGAGCTTGTGAAGAAGTCTAGATGAAGGTTGTTTGTGTGGATGCTTCTGTCTTTGGGAGCTTGAGTTCAGGAGAGGGACTCAAAATGAGAATGGAGGGAAAGAGAATTTAAGGATACAGCAGAGATACATCATTGATTTATTGACCCTGGGGTGGCTGAGGATTGATCATGTTGGGGCTCTTCTTCCCTTCCCTTCCCTTCCCTTCCCTTCCCTTCCCTTCCCTTCCTTCCCCTCCACTCCTCTCCCCTCCTCTCCCCCCCTCCCCCCCCTAAGCTCCCCTCCCCTCCCCCTGCCCCTCCCCTCCTCTACTCTCCTTTCCTCTCATTCTTTCTCTTTTTCTCTCTTCCTTCCTTCTTTCCTTCCTTCCTTTCTTTGTTTTTTGTTTGTTTGTTTGTTTCTTCCTTCCTTCCTTCCTTCTTTCCTTCCTTCCTTCCTTCCTTCCCCTCCCTTCCTTCTTGTCTCTCTTCTCTTTCTTTCTTTCTTTCTTTCTTTCTTTCTTTCTTTCTTTCTTTCTTTCTTTCTTTCTTTCTTTTCTTCCTCCCTTGCTCCCTCCCCACCCCTCTTCCTTCCTTCCTTCCTTCCTTTCTTCCTTCTTTCTTTCTTTCTTTCTTTCTTTCTTTCTTTCTTTCTTTCTTTC
>JADRCD010204560.1:0-13104 GCA_019843815.1 Montemys delectorum | reverse complement strand
TTCTTTCTTTCTTTCTTTCTTTCTTTCTTTCTTTCTTTCTTTCTTTCATTTTGTACCTTAAGAAGTTAGATACATTTCCTTAGGTAGCAGGGCAAATCAGTGTTAGGAGACAAATTTTTACTCATGGTCTGTGTAACTTCCAAGGTTTTCTGTTTCTTAAAACTCTAAGACTCAACTGTGTGATTAGTGTTGCCTTTACAGCAGTGGTTCTCAACTTGTGAACCTTGACCCTTTGTGGTTAATGACACTTTTACAGGGGTCATATATCACATATTTACATTAATATTCATAACAGTAGCCAAAGTACAGTAATGAAGTAGCAACAAAATAATTATATGGTTGGGGATCACCACAACATGAGGAACTATATTAAGAGGTTGTAGCACGTGTACTCTTTGGTTAGTGGTTTAGTCCCTGGGAACTCTGAGTACACATGGTGGGACTAATGGCCCCAGCAGCATATGTATAGCAGAGGTTGACCAAGTTCATCATCAATGGGAGGAGAGGCCCTTGGCCCTGTGAAGGTTCTATGCCCCAGTGTAGGGGAATGCCAGGGCCAATAAGCAGGAGAGGGTGGGGTGGTGAGCAGGGAGAGGGGGGAGGCAACAGGGTTTTTTAATTTATTTTAATTTTTTTCTTTCTTTTTTTTTGGAGGGGAACCTGGGAAAGGAGATATTGTATGACATGTAAATAATGAAAACATCTAATAAAAAAAGAGGGTGCAGCCTTAGGAAGGGTAAGAACCACTGCTTTACAGTATTCCCATGCTTATGAAAAGACCAGTGGTCAAGAGGCAAGAAAGCAATTAAAAGCAAGATTACCACACTTTCTTTTTCTTCGATTCCTGTTACTTTTACATTTATTTATTTAGTCTTGGCAGCAAGTGCTTTTTCTCAATGGAGCATCTCCTACCCTGCACCACACTTTCTTAGCTCTGAAGCATAACTTTTCCAATGAACTCTTTCATAAAACATCATATTGTTCTGTCATTCCTGTGTGTGTTCACCATTAGATTTTTACCAGAACTGAAGTAACAACTGACTTGCACACTACAGATAATTCTCAGACTAGCAGACCTCAAATACACAGGCCCCATCTCTTCTGTAGGAAAGATTTACAATACTGTGTGTTCAGTTGATGTGTTTAAACCATTGACCTGGAAACATTTAGTGATTCAAATGCACCAGTACATAGGCACTATTACAAAAATTTAAGACTATATGAGATACTGTATACTATGTGTAAATTTTCTATGGTGAGAATAAATAGGGCTGTTAAATTATTATTATTACTGTTGCTGTTATTATTGTTGTTGTTATTACTGTTGTTATTATTACACACTGGATTTATTTTTTTAAAAAAGATTTATTTATTATTATAGATAAGTCCACTGTTGCTGTCTTTCAGACACACCAGAGAGCGTCAGATTTCATTACAGGTGGTTGTGAGCCACCATGTGGTTGCTGGGATTTGAACTCAGGATCTTTGGAAGAGTAGTCAAAGCTCTTAACTGCTGAGCCATCTCACCAGCCCTGGATTTATTTTATTTTATGTAGTGATTATTTTGCTTACATATATGTAAGTGCACTGTGTGTGCTTACAGAAGCTAAAAGAGGGTGTTTGATCCCCTAAAGCTGGAGTTATAGATGGGTGGGAGCCACCATGTAGGTACTGGGAACTAAACCTGAGTACTCTGCAAGATCAGGACATATATTTAAGCACGGCATCTCTCCAAGTTCTTATGTTATTTGGATTAATCATAATATTGAAGAGTTTTTGAAACTATCTAGGAGTGTGTTTGTGGTTTTGTTGCTTATGTTGGAGGCAGGCTTAATTACCTATGGATGCTGTGTTTTGATGTTAGTGGGAAAGTTGTTTATCTGTCTTTACAACTGGTTAGGGTTGGCCTGACCGAAATTACTAAGGCACAATGTTTTTCTTTAGTTTCTGTTTGGCTTTGGTGTTTTCTTCTCACACTGTCAGATGCCATGTAGGTATTTTCTATTGAGAAAGACTTCTTTATCACCTGTATTTACCACATAAGCAGATTCACATCAAGGCATTTGAGCTTATAACTCCTTATGTCATTTACACCTTAAGCTGACAACCCCTTATGTGCCTTTATGTGTCCAGTAGCCTGCATTGGGCATGGCCCTAAGCTTTGATCTCATCATATTTCTTCCTTTTTGTCTGTAGGGCTTGCCTCCCTCCTACTTTTTCCCCCTAGTTTTATGAGGCACGGTTCAAGGGTATCTACATCAAGAAAAAGCATGGACATTCCTGATTCATCTGGCCTATAGGAGGCCTTCTTCTCTGGTCCCATAATACTCTGTGCAGATCTCTTACACTCAACACTTTGCTTCATAGCTGTTGTTTCCATTAGAATGATCATCTTGAGGGTAACAACCATGTTTTATTCACATTTGTCAACTCAGCACCTAATAAAGAGTAGTAGGCACTTGGTATATGTCTGCTAAATTGAATCTGAACTAAATTTAGTGTTTTCAGGGCCAACCCTTCTTTCTCTAGATTCTAATATAATGTATGAAAAAGCTGTCACGTCTACTTGCCCTAGTGGAATAACAATATTTCCATTCCATACCATTTTACATTTAAGGCTTATGAAGAGTTGTGCTTGATCTAAGTGGTTCCATTTTGTTGAAATGCTTTTCACAAAGTTGTTGCAGGGGGAGAGGGAGGTTGCTATGGAGTAGAAAATGTGTTTCTGAGTTTTAACTGACACAAGAAACCAATTTTCAAACCCAAAGCACATCTTTTGGTTTTAGTGACATTACTTGCCAAGTCTGAACCACTGCAGAGTGATCTAGAAGCTTTTAAAGATTTCAGAGTCTCTAAAAAAATATGCATTTTATGTGAACCATGGGATACCTAAAATATATATATATAACCTTGAACTTCTGTTCTCTAATTCCAGTTCTTGATCTTTGCAATTTCTTCATAAATGGGAGATTACCATATATATGTAATCATTTATATTTGAATCTGTGAATTCAGTGCTTAGGCAACCTACACAATTCTAAATTTTAAAGACTGCATAAATACATGCTCATGGATATTAGGGGAATTTTCAATTCCCATTTCATACATAATCATGCCATGCATTCTAAAAGCAATGTTAGGGGAAAATCACAAATCATAGTCATTTATATCTAATGCCATTAGTGAGAAAACTTTAATATTAAAATGACAAACATCAATTATGGTGATCACTATGACAGCTTGATAGAATAAGCTAAAAATGGCAATGTGGATGGTTAAGAACTATATTTGTTTACATTTAATTGTTTAGAAATCTACATGTTGTAAAGCACTCTTCTATAGCATATCCTGTAAATTTGAGTTATTGCTTTGATCATGTTCCCTCTCTTTTCCACTGCTGTTTTAATTACCAATCTCCACAAAAGAGTCAAGATTTTGTAGATGGCTTCTATGATGTATAGTAACTTATTCTCATAATTATGTTTTGTCTACTCAATAATTTTCATTCCTCCACTCCATCTTTTTACTTAGGATATTTTATATATATAAAATAATTTTTCAAAATTTTTATGTCTTAAGGTTATTGAGGATTGTTAACTAGGTTCCAGTTGTGTATGTGTGTGTGTGTGTGTGTGTGTGTGTGTGTGCGCGCGCGTGTGTGCGTGCAGATGCACGTGCATGTGTATTTGTGTGTGTATGTATACAAATTTGATGCTATGCACGGTGAGAATTTTGAAAACAAGAGATTTTTCTTTCCATGTCCTATATGTAATAGTCAAGATTCATCCAGAGGATCTGTAGGAGCCATATGCAATAGATCCTTTGTATACACATGACCTGTATCCTTGTAGACAGGCAATCTTGGATAGAAAATATTTTGGGAAAATTGCACCTGTGCTCTTTACTTGACACTTTACATAGCCTGCATGCTATTTTTTTATATTGTCAGTAATTTAGAGATAATTTGAATGTAGAAGAGAACTCATCAAGTATACCAGGTTGGTCTGATGTCACTTGTATTCTAATGCTAAATACTGATTCCTCAAGATGTGGTTGCTCTCCACACGCAGATCCTCGCACACTCAAAGTGATGTCATGTGAATGTTCTTCCCAATTTAACTGGTCAATAAAAGGCTAGAATCTGTGATTGGGAAGTGCAAGAGGAAACGTGGGACTGGGGTTTCGAGTGATGGCATTCCAGGTAGAGAAGGAGGAAGAGAAGAGGAAGGATAGGAAGAAGCCACCATGGACCAGAACTGCATGACCAGGAGAAATAGCAAGTAGCAAGGGTCCTATAGCTGGGGAATAAGTTATTATATTCCCAGACCCTCCCAAACTAGATTTATAGCTTGTAAATAAAACACCCGGGTTGTGTGTCTTTTATACAGGCTTCTTAGGATAATAAATTCCTTTTACAATCAAGTTTAAATAACAAGACTAAGAGTTTTAAATGTTTTTTCCAGATAATTTTTTGGAGGGGCTTAATTTGGTTCTATGATTTAGAGTTTTCTGATTTTTTTGTATGTTTTCTGTATTAGACACTCAATCAAAAGTTATGTACATTATTAGCTGTTTGACAGGTCTGTATGTGTTGTCTTCCTGTTAAAATCTTACTCTGAAGTGAGGTTGTATAACCCTCCAAGGAGTCTGAGAAAACACTGACAGATTTAGCAGCAGGAATAAATTTGAGGGGGTTCATCTTGGAGTTTAAGTGAAGACACTGGAAGCCTTGGGGCAACTCAGAGAGATTATATTATTAAAGGGATTTAGATAGAATATGAAGGATTGTGAAGCAGCATCTTTCTTTGCAGGGGACTGTCCCTGGTGTTATAGTGAGGAGTATTTTTTAGCAGTGTCACCTAGAAACATGCTCTGTTATCACTGGGAGGGACCTACGATGTGTGAATGTAGAACAGGGTATCAGGCAGCTTAGATGTGCATAAGCCTCTAATCATGAACACCCTTGCATTGTTAGGAGACACTTAAATAGGCAAAGTCTTCCCTTGCAGCTATAATACCGATTTCCATTGGAGGCATTGTGTTGGTTATCTCCATAGTATTCTGGACTGAGCACACAGGAGCTTCCTAATAGCTGTGACTGGAGTGATGGTGTATGATACACTATTGGAGATCAATCAAGAAGATCCTTTATTCTGAACCTTGGGAGTTAGAAATAAGAGGGAAGAAATATGGCGAAAGTGAAGGTTGAGCTATTAGAGTTAGTGTCTGAGAATGCACACGGTGGCTAGGAACCGAACACTTAGTCCAGCCACCCAATAAGAAGCAAAGTGCATCCTTTATTGGGTAGCAGAGACAAGTGACAATGCCTCTGACCCTAAAAGAAAGGCAGTGAGGTAGGAAAAAAAAAAGATCATTTGCTCCATTTTACTTCACAGTGTTGAAATACCATTGGCATCTTTGTTAGGGACTCAAGCAACAAGACTTGGTAACTTTAAAAAATAAGCTAAATGTTCTTTGATTTCTAGTAAAATAGAGCAAACCTTCAAGACATATCTTAATGCCCATGATTAAATTAGGTATTACTTTTAGAAAGATGTTTGAACATTGATGTTGGTAGTATTGAAATAAGTACCTGGGGGGACTTATCATGTACTCTTATGAAACTCTAGTTTATTATTTTAAATACCCATACCAATTAGAACATGGTTAACTATTGGAAAATATTTTTGAATGATAGTATGAATTCTGTCTGATTTATTTTTTAAAAATATTTAGTAATTTTCTTCTACTATTTTTAAACTGAAAAGCACTTATTTACAAACTGTAAAGTGTTTGCATAGACATGGTGGGTGCTTTATACTACTTAAGTTACTTCATATAACTTATGCACAATGAAGTAGGCATTCTAGACACATTTTATAAAAGGAAAATTAAACTACAGCATAATTGGTTAGTAAGAATTGGTGCTGGGAATATGAAGTCTATTTGTTTTGCCTTTTCTCTTTATAGTAAGGAAAACTAATTAACTCATATTGTAAATTTTCTTCTTGTAACTTTGTGAATTATGATGCTAACTAAGAAGATATGTAACTCAGTGGAAGAACACTCACCTAGTGTGTTCAAGTTCCTGAGTTTTATCTATAAAACTACAGAAATATTAGCTCTTTCTCTACTTATGAAGTTATGTTTGCTCTTTGTTTTCTAGTTTCTAGACATCCATCTAGTTGTGGTTGTAAAGGTACTGTTCATATATTTAAAGAAAGATTGTACATACAATGAAATCCAATGTCTAAAAATTGTTCTTATTTTGATCTTGTACCACAGTAAGAGCCAAGATTTTAAACTCTACTAAATACAAAATGAACAAACAAAAAGACTTTATATATTTATGTTCATTTAAGAAAATACTAGTAGCAATGTATTATTTTGAAACATACAGTTAATATGTTTGGAGTTATTTAAAATTTATAATGAGAAAAATGTGTTTTCACTATTGCTGTAGACGAGCATCTACATAAGACTGTTAAATTAATTGTTGTTTTATATCAAACAGCTTTTATAATACTTATTTTTATTGTTATAATATTTTATAAATTTTAAGGAATATGACAAAAAAGATATTGTAGGTATTGAAGGGGGGTCTCTGGGAGGAGTTGGGGTACAAAAGGGAAACAAGAATGTGATTTAATTCTATTTACTTAAAATATGTTTTTAAATGTTAACAAATTCAGATACGTTGAAATCGTGTAACTTTTCTCATCATAATGCAATAAAAGTTAAAAAAACTTTTAACTTTTTAAAAGTTATACAGAAAGACTGTATAACTACTTCTGAGAAAAAATAGTACATATTCCAGAATGTTCTCTCAGACCTTTTAAAAAGAGTCAAGAGGGAGCACAAATTTGAAGGATGAGGATGAATAAACTGAGGGCAGCTTCCAGCTTCCATCGAAAATGAAATAGTCCAACTTTCCACATGATTTTATTGGGGCTTTAATGAAATTTAAGAATGTTAACTTTTCCACTATTGGCAAGTGACTCGAAAGTCACTTATGCTGTATCTTAGCCTTCTTATCATCTACCATGAAACCACATGGGATTAAAACATGTGACATTTATGAAGTGCCTTAATATCTGCATGTTGCAAGTCCTATAAAGTATTAAATAATTATATGAATTTTTTTCTGAAAATAAAAAGAATAGGTTTATTTTTATTTGATATATATAAGTATGAACATGCACCGTGTCTGTGCCTGCAGAGCCTGCAAAGGCCAAAAGATGGTGGTTTTGGATCCCTGGGAATGAGTTACAGATGGTTATGAGCTGTCATGCGGGTGCTAGGAGCAGAACCCTAGTCTTGTGGAAGAGTAGTAAGTTTTATTGGACATTGAGCCATTTTACCATGACCGGACAAGAAAATCTTTTCAAAAACAAATCTTTTGAAGTTCAGGTTAACTTCTGAGTTTCAAAATGTCTTCTGTCATTGGTATGAGAATAGACGCAGACTTCAATGGACTCATATGCTTTCAACATAAAAACTTAAAATATTAGGGTATCTGTATGGCTTATCTGTCAACATGGCTGGGGGACATTGCACGGAAACCTTTATTTTGAGTGCATTTCTTGTTTGAATGTCTTCCTGAAGGCAAGCATCACTATGATTGGCACCTGGCAATGCAGCAAAAACTAGAATATGTATTTGTCTGTTTGTTTACTCCATTGTCCTCACTTTAGATGATGGGCAAAGGACAGAGTGTAAATTTTGCCAAACAGCCAATGCTCTTTCTGAGGAACCTATGACCCTGGAGTCTGTGATGATCAATCAGCCCCTTCATTTAAAAGAATCTGAACATCACCAGTGTACTACCAGAAGCTGATCAGATTCCAACTTAGGGATACATCTAGTCACCTTTTGGAAGGCATGTAATTGTAACTCATTAGCCTTCTCTAGGAATCTTCCAATTATTTACAGAAAATGGTGTTTGGATGTTTAGCTTTCAGCAGAGAAGAGCAAAGAGTTAATACTGAGATCCCTCTGTCCCAGCCTTGCTGTTTGTCAGTGGTGACTGTCACTATCAAATACAGAGGCATTGGAGCATCAAGCGGTGCCTCCTAGGAGATCCATTAGCGCTAATTTCTTTAAGTAGGAATTTTGGCCAATAGAGTACTTTATCTGTCTAAAAGCCAAATACAGTTCATGTTTTGCCAAATAAACTGAAGATTATATTATTAACTGCAGAGGAGACAGTGAGGAAGTAAACCTAAATGCCTTTCTTTATTTTATGGAATGTTTTGGTTTCCTATTTAAATTTTGAGAAGGCAATGATATAATGAGTCACTGTAAATACTTGAAAAAGTCACTAAATTTCTCTGGAATTCAGAATTTTTTTTTTATTTCAGAAAAATGGAGAGTATGCTACTTCCTGATTGTTTTCATGTTTCAATCACACACTCATGTGCACGCGCGCTTATGCGTGCGTGCGTGCGCGTGCGACCGCGCGCGCGCACACACACACACACACACACACACACACATACACTGATATAGAGATGGTAAAGAGCATCCAAAGGTGCTCCTTAAGGCTTTGAAATACATGTAGGATTTAAACACTGGAAGAACAAAAAGCCAGTCTTGTTAAAAAATTCTTTATGGAACATTGGAGTTGACATTAAAGTTACAGATTTTAGAACCCATGCTTTTCCCTCTTAGAGATAAGGGAACTGTATATCAGAAGGGACCCATTATTTGCCTTGCATCTTTGCTTTTAGAAGCAAAACTAGTACCTGGGCAGGCTCCTGCCATTGCCATAGGCAGCTTTATTTCCACCTCACAAAGGGCACTGCTTAAAATATTTGATCTGAGCTTTAAAAATGTCATGAAAAATCTGGAAGCAAGCCAACTGCTTTATGATTTTTATCCTCTTAGGTTTGAATTATTAGCTCTAATTCTGCACAGGTCACAATGTTATGGAAGAGGCTATTGGGAGACAGAAAGATTCATGGGTTTTAGACGTCATGCTGCAATAAACCAATGCAAGAAATGGAGGGGAATTTAGGGGATGCATGGTCACAACTATAATACATTAGAACACTAACTTCAACTAGCCCCAGCAGCAAAATGTGTTACAAGATGAACCCCAGAAACTAAGCAGAGTGTAAAGAAAAACAATCATATGTTGAGACTGGCATGACAAGCGCGGCTCTAAGGGCAACCTTCATATGTGTGAGACAAGATGGTAATATGCATATTTGTAACAAGTTGAAAAAGCTCTTTAAAGAGAATAACTAAAATTTATACTCCCTTGCTCACTATTTGCATCCCTGCATAGGAATGGCTGTTTGTCTGTCCACAGCACCAGATTCTAAGTTCAGCAAGAAGTGAGGCCTTGAGACACATCCGGTGTACACATAACAGGTGCTAGATTAATATCTGCTGAAATAATTAGTTAGTGAGCCCTTCCACTGCTCCAGGCCCTGGTATGATAGTAACACTCATGGTAAGGTTTAGATAGAAAACTTTGACATGATAATGTATACAATACTTATTTACTTCAGTTAATTAGACATACAATGCTCTTGAAATAAGTTAGTTGTCTACAGTGATAGAGAAAGAAGTTGTATTATGATTTTATCATCTTTTTAATCTTCTCTGCAATTTTACTAGTGAGTTGATGGTTTATGAATGTAAGCTATGAATCATAGCCTTGAAAAAATGTTTCCAAGGCAAATTTTTAAAAATTTGATTTGTGCCAGAGACTGAAGGAAAGTCTATCCCAGAGACTGCCCCACCTAGGGATCCATCCCACATGAAGACACCAAACCCAGACACTATTGCGGATGCCAGGAAGTGCTTACTGACAGGAGTCTGTTATAGCTGTCTCCTGAGAGGCTTTGCCAGATCCTGACCAATACAGATGTAGATATACAAAGCCAAACATTGGACTGAGCGCAGGGACCCCAATGAGGAAGTTAGGGCAAGGACTGTATGAGCTGAAGGGGTTTGCAATCTTATAAGAAGAGCAACAATATCAACCAACCAGAGCCCTCAAAGCTCCCAGGGACTAAACCACCAACCAAAGAGTATACAATGGCTACCCATGGCTTCAGCTGGATATGTAGCAGAAGATTGCCTATCTGGCATCACTGTGAGGGAAGCCCCTTGGTCTGGTGGAGGCTTAATGACCCAGGATAGGGGAAGGCTAGGCTGCTGGGACAGGAGTGGGTGGGAGGGTTGGAGAGCCCCCTCATAGAGGCAAGGGGATGGAGGAGGGTAGGGAGCATGTGGAGGGGAAACTGGGAAGGGGGATAACATTTGAAATGTAAATAAATAAAATAACCAATAAAACAGCATGAATCTGAAAAAAATTTGATTCATGTATCTGTGTGTATGTGTATGTGAATGCCTTACCCGTGGAAGCCAGAAGAGGGTGTCTGATCTCCTGGAGCAGAAGTCATTGGTGGTTATGAGCGTCATGACACGGGTGCTGAGAACTGAACTCTGATACCCTGGAAGAGCAGTCAGGGCTCTTATCTGCTGAGTCAGCTCTCTATACCTGCAAGACAGTTTTATTAATCTCAAGAATTCATGCTTGAAACCTTTGAGATGCTATTTTCTGATAACATTAAAACCATTGCAAAAGTGAAAATAGATTATCACTGGTCTCCTGCAAACCAAGAGGGTGTAGTGGCTAGGATGGTGGGGAGTGGATTAGAGATGGGGACTTTGTTCTACCAAACCTAAATAAATAAAAGATAATTTCCTCAAGTGTGTATACTTCTCCATAACAACTGACCATTCAAAGAATGAAATGTTTAGAAGCTATCAAAAGACAACATTGTTTGCTCCCCTCCTGCCTCAAGGAGTAAGCCAATCATCTAAAACCAGTGGTTTTGAGTTTCTTGCATTTTGAAATGTGTCATAAGAGCTATTTTAATAGGAGTTAAACACTAAGATAACAGCAGAAAGCTACACCACATCATTATTAACTCTATTATTTTCAGTATCACACAGAACATTTTCTAGCATGCTGTGAAGAAGCTTCCAAGTTTTCCAGTTGTATTTTATTTTTACTACCTTTCCCTTTGGGTTTCTCAAATGCTCAAAGGATTTTACACACACACACACACACACACACACACACACACACACACACACCACACACACACTACATATAAACACATATACATACATACATACATACACACACACATATATATATATATATACATATAAATACATACACATACAGACACACACAGATTATACACACACATATATACACACGTATACATACATACCCACACAGACACACACACAGACATACACACACAGACATACACACACAGACACACACACACAGACATACACACACACACACACACACACACACACACACATAGACATACACACACATATCATACTACTGTCTTTCCTCCTTCCACGCTACAGGGAATGAGGTCACTCACACAGCAGCATAGCAATGTCTGCTTCCTTAGTTCAGCCAATTTTTCCATTCTTATAATTACCAATTTTCACCTCTCCAGTGAGCACAAGTAGAAGGAATTCCAGTTGGAACCTGAACTTGAATCTAGAGGTCACAGGCAGATTATGTAACAGGATGGGAAGGTTGCAAAGTGTTTATGAAGCTGGGCATTTCTATCACAACAGACAACATAGTGCTTTGTCAGATACTGCTGGGGGATAGCTCACCCACAGGAGAGTGCTTAAATGGTAAGAGATGGTATTTTCTTAAGATTGGCAAATACAACAAAGGAGGAAAAACATTTCCATTCTCCTTGCAAATAAAATAGGTAGAGATTCTGGGTTCTCTTTTGAAACAAACTCTGAAAAAAAGAAGTGTGACTTTAGAAGCTTAAATGTGGATTGAGGGACTGTGTCCTTTCTCTCCCTGCTGGGTTCATTTAGGATAAATCCCAGGCTGTCCTGCGTTTTAGTTGGAGACTCTCACAGTGGGGGCGATTGGACTTTCTCTGCCCTAGGCACAACATATGCTACTTCCCATTCCTTTAATAGGCATTAGTTCTGCAGACGGCACTGGTCAAATGTACATTATTCACAATCACTTTAATGCAAATATGCAAGGCTGAGGGAGAAAATATGTCACAAAGAGGCAGCCATCCATTTCTCTTCTCCGATCCTTTCCTTTAAGGGTTCTTTTCTATATGTATTTTATGATAAATACAGTGTAGAAATAAATCAGAGGCTATGAAGCAGCTACTGGGAGAACTATGGAGTAGCTTCTTAAAAGTATCCCAGAAATACCTTTTATTTTTTATTAGAAGAAGCCTATAAATTGTTTTATTCTATTTTATTGTTCCTTTTCTTTTTTGTGACTAGGCTCTTTTTTTAATTAAATGGAATCCCTGCCTATACTCTGACACTGTCAATTTATAAGACAAAAGCAGAATTAAACTAAAGAGGAGAACTATATTTAATCTGTTAAATGAAAATAAAACACACAATTAGTTTTGTGCTGCAAAAATTAGCTTCTACTGCATATCCAGCCTCTATTTAAAGAACTGTTTGATTTCTCAATAACAAAGCATCTGATCCATAGCAGAACATTCCTAGGGCAGATTTGCAATGTGTACTATCCAGGCATACACTCTAAGACTGCGCCCAGACTTAGAGTAGGCATTATGTGGTATTTGCCCGTGTAAACCCAAATTTTACAAAATGAACTGCCAAATATGGAAAGACTCCCGGGTTTCTGATATTCTATTTCTGCGAAGTTAAACACTTATGTTTTGTTTTAAAGTGTATCCGGTGAATTTATTTATATATAACTATTTGTCACACAAGACAACTTGACATGCTAAGCCTGGCTTTACATTAAGCACATAAAAGTTTGTCTATGTGTGGAATGAAAAACTAAAATGTAACCATATGCACATGATATTTTGAGGTACATAAAAAACGACGCCAGGGACATTGAGAAGCCCATATGTATGAACAGCCATACAGGAATTAAAAAAAAATACACAGTAATAGAACATTTGGAAGACATTGTGCTTCTTAAAATAATGCAATTAAAATGTTAAGCAAATCCTGTGTTAGTCTAAGGTACAAGAGTAGCAAACATTTGCCATATGAAGGAGACAATATGTTTTTATTGTGACTCTG
>JADRCD010204556.1:0-17811 GCA_019843815.1 Montemys delectorum | reverse complement strand
GTGTGTGTGTGTGCGCATGTGTGTGTGGGTGTGTTTGTCCTCAGAAGCCATAAGAGGACTTACCACAGTTGTGAGCCACCCTGTGGGCGTGGGGAACTGAACTGTAGCCAACTCAAGAGTAGTGAGTGCTCTTCACCAGGGAGCCATCTCTCTGGCCCCAAGGTTCCAGAACATTCTTGATGATGGCTCCTTGGCATGCTTGGGAGCTTCTGCAGCCTCCAGCAATGACCCGGACGGAGCCTTTCCAATGGTCAAACACTACAGATTTATTGCTGCAAGTTATCAACAGAAAGCCAGCCCCAAAAATGTGTCTTAGCTTTTTCGAGCATCAAGGATCTCCCCACTCTAGCCATCCACACTTGATCTCCACCATCTCAACCCATCATCTGGTTGCCTTTTCTACCTGTTGGACACTATTTCTGAGAGGTTGCCTTTGGGGGCTAGGCAGTGCTATTTGGAAGTAGCCATGGTTTCTAGGTCAACATCACTTAGAATGTGTTTGAGATTCTGACACCTAATCCTGGGCGATAAAATTATAAGCACTAGGTAGCTATGTTTTGGCTGATGGAAACTTTTCTCAAGTATGCATGCCTTGGGTATGATATGTTCTTCCTACAATTTGTATTTAAGGAAAAGAATTTGGCATCACATGTGTTAATACTACACCATTTGCTTTTATGAGAAAAAGAAGAAAATAAACATCTATAAGAGAAAATTGTGAAGAACCAGAGTGTTATACATGATAAATAACCCAGGTTCACTGAGTCCAGTGGTGTATGAACGTAATCTCAGCATTCATGATAATCAGGCGGGAAGATTACAAGTTCAAAGCCAGCTTGGGCTACTTAGCAAGACCTGTCTTAAAAAGATTTGAAAAGAGCAACAATAACAATATTGGTATAGGTATAAACAAAATTCATGTCAACTCTATTAATTGACAATTTCCAGCTGTTCAAATACTAGTGTTTTCAATGGAATCAATGTAATGTGGAATAAATTACATGTAATTTAACTGCTTCTTATCAATGATTTTCATTTACTGGACGTTGCCCAGTTCAGCTTCCCAATTTATGGGCTAGGCAAGAAGGCTGCTGATAGTGCCCAAGCTTGGGAGTCAGAGAGAGAGTGAGACAGAGACAGAGAGACAGACAGAGAGAGACAGAGAGACAGACAGACAGAGACAGAGAGACAGAGAGAGAAACAGAGAGGCAGAGACAGAGAGAGATACAGAGACAGATAGAGAGACACAGAGAAACTGTTGAGACCATTTCTCCTAACCCTGACTCTGCCCAGCCTACTCCACGCAGTGTCTGAGGTAGGGGTGGAGCATAGGCCACTGCATTTGGGAGGATGTAAAAGTCCGTGCTTCTGGGTCAGTAGACTGACCAGTGGGAGCATGGCAGCATTGATGCAGTAGCTGTCAGTCAGACGCCGTTCTCAGGGCTAGGATTCTACTGCTGCACGCGTCTCCAAACGAACTCCAAACAGTGGTGCAAACAGTCAAAATATTTAAGGCTGCGCACCAGTCAATCAGAGCACGTTATCAGAAGACAGCGAAGGGCTCTTTAATAAACATGAATGTCAGATGCTGTTCTTTCTGGAATGAGCTGTTTCATGGAGCTGGTGGGAGGAGCAAGAGTTTTCTAACAGGAGGAAGGAAGACACAACAGGTAGGTACGTGAGCTTGGCTTTGCAGTCCATTCTTCTGGTCTTTTGGTATCTGTTGGCTGTGGCAGGTCGGGGAGCATCTAAGGCCACCAGAGGAATTTGGCCAGTTTAGTGTAAAGGAGAAAGCATGAACGAAGCCAAGGTCAAAACCTTGTCCTAAGATCTGGCTTTCAGAGGAACTCTTCAGTGTTTCCTGGCTGTCCTACTTAAGAGTCCTGCAGGCTTGTGGGGCCGTAGTGGCACACGCCTTTAATCCCAGCACTTGGGAGGCAGAGGCAGGTGGATTTCTGAATTCGAGGCCTGCCTGGTCTACAGAGTGAGTTGTAGGACAGCCAGGGCTATACAGAGAAACCCTGTCTCGAAACAAACAAACAAACAAACAAAACACCCAAAACAAAACAAAGCAAAACAAATCCTGCAGGCCTACATTTAGTATTGTGAGTTTAAAGCTTTCGGTCCAGGGAAAGCTTCTCTTAAGCCAACTTCTTCTCAGACCAAAGAAACTCGAGAACTATCTACATGACTCTTAACATCTGATGTGGCCCAGAGAGACATGGTGCCAGCAGACTCATGTGCTTGTATACCTTGTACCCAGCGGAGGCAGCATCTTGTCAGTTTGTGATACCCTTAGGATTTGTGACACTCCTCGCTGATGGAGGCAAGTAACTAGGGATGGATTTTTGAAAGTATAGCCACTCCTCAATCAATTTCTCTATGCCTCTTGATCTAGTTTGATGTGAAAAACCATGTTTCAAGACTCCGCAGCCAGAGTCAGAGCCATAACAGCTGGCTCGCCGTCTCTGCTGTGATACACTAATGTTCCCCAACTGTGAGCCTTGAGTTGTTTCTGTTAGGTGTTCTGTCACAGCAGAAGAGAAGTGACTAATTCGCCACCCATCTGCTTTGGCAATCTTCCCTCCCAGCCATGAGGGGTGCTGCCTGAGCCTTCTCCCTCCTGCCAACAGAACAGGGGGACCTAGCTACACTTGTCTGGTACAGGAGACGGGATAAATGAAATCTGGAGTCTTTCCTCTTCTTTAGCTCAGTTCCTTAAGCATTGAGAATCTTCAAGCAGCCAGTTAATGGCTTCTCTTGATTGATGAGATACAAGAGTCTCTGCTACGGGAAGGGTTGACATTCAGATCCATCCCACTGTGGCTAGTGAACAGTGCCTCCCACACAGAGGAAGAGCAAGGTGAGGCATAAGCTTCAGAGGACAAAAGAAGAGGTTGGGAATTACTGAACTGACTAAGCTGACACATACGCCCGGAATCACACTAAAGGGAGCTGAGGCTGCTTACTTTTGTGGCTCACTATATCAGTACTGAATGTTTATTAAGCCAGGCTTCATACGAAGGACTGGCAAAGTTGAGATGGGAAAGAAGCAGCTTTGGGGCTGAGGAGGGACATGGAGCACTGGGCTCCCAGGCAACAGGCACTTCTGAATGCCTGAGTGGGATTTCACAAGCAGGGGCGAGACTTTCCAAATGAGTTCTACTTCTCTGCAGCCTTCCGTTGCCTGGATGCCATCTAAATGTTTTGAGTTGATAAGCCTTTTGTGTACAGTCTTCGAAATCTGCGAGTACTGCGACCACCCAGGAATCTTTCAAAAGTACAGCCATGCCTTAGAGCGCATTTGTTCTTGAGATGAACCTCAGCACATCAGCACCTTGTTTCATGGCATGGGCTGGGAGTCTCTGATGCCATCATCGACTTCAGACTAGACGACTTTATTGAGACTGTCCCACTGTTCTTCCCTCCCCCAGGACCATTACAAGATAACTCTAAAGTTCCCGTAATTCCAGGTTCCTATCTTTCTTTTTGATTAAAACTTTCCCGTGAGCACCCAAAGCTCAGTTTGCTAAGGCCACCCCTGACCCTCTGTATTAATCTCCTAGGCAGTTATAACGGCATACGATGTACCCTAGGTGGCTGTGGTCATTTGAATAGATATGGCCCCCATAAACTCATGTGTTTCAGTGCTTGGCCATAGGGAGTGGTACTATTAAGAGGTTGGAGTGGGTGTGGCCTTGTTGGCATAAGTATGTCAACGGAGGTGGGCTTTGAGGTCATATATATACACACATACATATGCTTAAGCTCTGCCCAGTCCTCAGAATCCAGTTCCCTACTGCCTTTGGATCAATATGAAGAACGCTTGGTTCCTCCTGCACCATGCCTGCCTGCACACTGCCGTGCTCCTCACCTTGATGATAATGGTCTGAACCTCTGAAACTGTAAGTCAGCCCCAATTAAATATTTCCTTTTATAAGAATTGCCTTGGTCATGATGTCCCTTCACAGCAATGAAGTAGCGTTACAACTCACAGTACTCCAGTTAAAAATCGAAGTGTTGGCAGGGGTCATGCCCTGGCTGAAGGCTCTAGGGGTGTACCTGTCCCATGCTAGCCCTCCAGCTGATGTTGACACCCCTAAATATTTGGGGCTTGTAGCTGCCCCTGTTGCCACCTCCACAGAGTTACTCAAGGCTTGCCCTGGGTGTCTTTGAACCACCCGCCCTCTGTGAGCCTCGCCTCTCATTTTCTAAAATTGACATAGGATATTCTTGACTTGAACCTGCTTTAGTGAAATCATTTGATTTCAGTTACATCCATGAAGACCCTATTTCTATACACTGTCACATTCGTAGATACTGGTGGTGAGGGTTTCAGTGGTGTCAGCTATAACACACAGCCTATCTATAGCACCCCAGGCCATCCTCTGTGGCCACTACCACTTGGTTTATTTTGACATATTTGAAATGATCCCGTTTACCAGATTTTGTGTGCTGGCTAGCTCCCTTACCAAATGCAAACAGGAACCTCTGTGCTCCGTAATGCCAGTGGGCTGGCAGCGCCTGGAGTGGTGAATTATTGAATGCTTCCTTGGGTAAGTCAGGATGTAGCTCACTGTAGAGTGCTCATCTAGCATACAGAAAGCTCTGGGTTCATCCCTAGCACTGTAAAAGCCAGCCATGGTTGTACAAGCTTGTAATCCCAGCACTGTGGAAGTAGAGACGAGAGAAGCGAGAATTCAAGGTCGAAGTTGGCTGCAAGACACAGCGAGTCTGAGGTCAGCTTGGGATACATGAGACCCTGTCTCAAATAAACAAAAGGTAAAATAAGATAAATATAAAAACTCAACATATGAAGGACCAGAATGCACCAGCAATCTAATAATGAAAAGAATGAGGTGCAAACTCACTGTAAGGAAGCCGTCATCAAGAGGAAGCTTCTAAGAAGTGAGTTCCCTGTTGTGGGGGAAGTTCATGCCAAGCTTGGAGAAGAGGAGCATGAGGGGGAAAAGGTGGATCAAAACATCAGCTCAAGATGAGAATGACAGTTTCTGAGAGCCCCTTTGACCCAGAAGGTCTATTCACCTGTGTTTGAGCAGGGCCTCTTATACAAAGCCTGTTCACGGAATGGTTGCTCAGGTGAGAAGAAGGCAGAAGGTGGATAGAGTTCTGATGGGGAGCAAGTATCCTGCGGGGCCCTCAAATCATGCACCTCTAGTGGCCCCCTTTATTCCCTTAGAATTTATACTTTGAAATAAAAGGATCTCTTTTCATCTCTATTGATGTGTACATATGTGTGCATGTGTTTATGTGTGTGTGCTCATGTTATACTGTATGTATGCAGCCACCCAAGTGGACCAGGAGAGGGTGTTGGATTCCTCAGAGCTGGAAACCCAAAATATTCTGAGCTAACTGACATAGATGCTGGGAATTGAACCCAGGTCCTCTGCAAGAGGTTCTTAACCATTGAACCACCTCTCCAGCTTCCTGAGTCTATTCTTATGGATTCTCCAAATTTCTGCACTTTTGATGTATAATTTTATACTATTGACCCATACATCTAAGGGGGAAAGAAAAGTTAGAAGGTGAATCCCAGCCTTTTCTGGTGTGTGTGGGATCCCTGTAATGTCTTCATGAAGCCTGTTACAGCGAGACATCGTGTTAAGAGAGAACAACTTTCCCGTTGAAAGCTCCTGCTGCCGTCAAGGGACTCAGAGCTACCAGAGCAGTCAGCTTTGATTTGTGTATCAATACTGTCGTGTCAGTAGCCAGAGGGGATGGCAACAGGGCGTTCCACACGCTTTCACTGCTGCCTTTTCAGAAGGATTATTTCAAATTAACTTCAGTCTCTTGGAAGGCAAGGCACACTAGACCGCTGTTTCTCATTTGTAAACAAAAAGGTGAATAATTACTAGAGAAATGGAGACAGGTTGGTTCTGAGGAAATGTCACATCTGTAGATCTTAATCTTCTCCAGTCTGTTTGCCTGGCCCTTCTGTCCTTGTTCACACAGTCCCTGGGGAAGCATCTGGAGGAGAAACTGGCTACAGAGCACACTGATGGCTTCGCAGCCACAGGTAGAATAAGGAAGGACTCTCTGACCATCTCTGCCACCATAAGAAGTCATTGGCAAGCTGCAGAAGCTGTTGGGGATACTGGGTAGCATAGGAATTATTTTAAAATGGTATGACACAAAAATTGTGTGTGGGTGTGATGATAAGATTAGTGGTTATGGTATATATTTTAGGAAATATTAAAAATCAAAGGACTAAACATGACAGTGAAGGCTGGTGAGGTGGTCTGCAAGCAGGAGGACCTGGGTTGTGATCCCAGTGCTCATAGAGTAGGGAATAATGTGACATGCCTCTAAATCAGCAGCACTGGGAGAGGGAAAAGAGGAGGAAGAGGAAAGGGAAGAAGAAGAGGAAGTGGAAGAAGACGAGGAAAAGGAGGAAGAGAAGGAGGAGCAAATTCCCTAGCTGTCCAGCAAAAATGACCAAATCAGCAAGTTCCAGGGTCTGTGACAGAGTCTGTCTCACAAATAAGGTGAAGAGTGGCCTGGAAAGATGGCTCAGTGGTTAAGAGCACCGGCTGTGTTTTCAGAAGACCGAGATTTGGTCGCCAACACCCACGTGATGCTTCACAAACATCTGTAACTTCAGTTCCAGAGGACCCCACAGCCCTATTCTGTCCTCTGCGAGCACCAGGCATATACATGGTGCACATTCAGCCCCCACAAACACAGGGAAAGGAAACACAACTTTATCATCCAAGCCAGTCACCATCTCTCACCAAAAGCATGTGCATGCTGAGTGTGTGTTTTACAGGAATGAAATAAGATCATTTAACAGCATAGGACACAGAAGGGCTGTATATCCCCCAAAGGACCAAGAGGGAAGGATTAAGGCTGAAGAGAGCCATAGACAATGAGAAGGGAGTGGCTGTGGTTATGTACCAAGAACAATATTTCCTGAAATAGGTGATAGGTAGCAACCATGAGCTGACCATACTGTCTACTCCTGACATAAGGTAGTTTTATTTGCTAGTGGCTGACACTTTTCAACACCATTGCCAAAGAAGTTGTACTATTGATTTCATTGATGAATCTCCATTTTAAAGCTTGTTCGTTATTTTTGCACACCCAAGTGGTGATCATGTCACATTATTGCAAAGTAGTGTTGAGCCTCCTTGGAGCTTGAGTTTTCATGATTATTCCCTTACTGTAAATTAACTAAAACATCATTGGTGCCCAACTAGGTCTCATAAAAATCCTTCCTTGATGGCTGTATCTACTGGCAAGTAGTTTTTGAGTCGAAATACTTCCAAATGTAAGTCTGCACAGAGTTCGTGCTTTTTCCTGAAAGCTCTAGTACTCTTCCTGTAATGAAGAGAAAGAAGAGAAGAAGATGGATGGGGCGGGGGCGGGGGCGGGGGGATGTTGAAAGAAACTAGGAAGACTCCGAAGAAATTAGGAAGGGACAATGAACGCCAAAGTTGTCATTTCTGTCCCTAACTAGATGGAAATTTGTGGGATGAATGAGTGAAACCCAGGCTCCTGAACTGACCCCAGACACTTCTCTGTGCCTGCACGAATTTCCTGCTTTGGAAATCTATCCTCTGGGCACAAGCACCACAGCCTTGAGCATGATTAGCCATGACTCTCCCTCCCCAGCTCATTCGTGTGCCCCTGAGACTCCATCCACTCCCTTCCAACTCTTACCCAGCATCAGGGAATTCTGCTCTAGGCCAGTGGGGTGCCAGAATGCTGAGTGGGCGCTGGACTGGGGGTGGGGCTCTTTAGAGTTTTCCTGAGTCATCATCTACACTAGAGTAGGAGTTACTGGTGACCTGGCTGTCTTTTGAACCACTTGCATGTCTGTGAGTACCCCGACTCCCATGCTCCTGTGGGTAACCTCAATAAAGCTACCAACACATCAAGCTAGACTTGAATGAAATTATTTCCTTGGTCTGTCAATCATTCTTTGTCTATGGTGGGTCAACATTTCTTTTTATCTCCCTGGGAAGTCACACACATTTCCACTCACACCAACCAGGGTTCCCCCACTCCAGACTCCACCAATACTAACCCTGGTGTATCTTGGGCCAGACTCCACCAATGCTTACCCTGGTGTATCTTGGGTCAGACTCCAGCAATGCTTACCCTAGTGTATCTTGGGCCACAGCCATTCTCACAGGTATTGGGATAGCTCACTCACTGATTCTGGCTTGCATTTCCCTGAGGAGTTAGAACGCTAAACCTTGGTTTTCCTTCAGTCTGCAGCTGTTTGTATTTTTTCCCTCTGAGAACTAGCTGTTTCCATTACTTCACTACCTGTCTTGTAAGGGGGTCATTTGTTTTCTCATCTGATTATCTGAGTCCTTTCAAAATGTAGACTATTAGCTCACTATCATCCGCATATCCTTTAATCCTTGATTATGTACATCTGTCCATTTGCTTACATCCTTTAACAGGCTCCCTTCCCCAGCATTTTCCAGTGTGTAGTTCATAGTTCCTGTACGTATTATATTCAATTTATTCTTACAGATTCCATGGAGTTTTTTTTTATGCTATTGTAAATCACACGTTTAAATAGCATTCCCCAAGTGTTTGTTGATAGCATGCAGAAATGCAATTGATTTTTGTGTATTAACCTTATTGTCTGTGACATTAATAAATTCCTTTGCAAGTTTTGGTAACTGTTTTCATAGCTGTCTTCAGACTAGTTTACATTCATCATCACGCTGTCTACAAAGAAAGGCAGCTCGAGGTCTCCCTTTCCAGACTGTACGGGCTTTTACTATGTGCCTCTGACTCACAGCAGTCTCTCAAACCTTGGGAGAAATTGCACAAACCTGTTCAGATCAGGCATTACACATTGACCCTTGACCGTCAGGGGCCACATCCTATACGTCACCATTGAACATGGGATCTTGGGCTGTCCTCTGCCTTTTTGCAGGCTGAGAAAGATCTTCCAATTCCTGTTCTGAGCTGCTCATAAATGATTGTTGATTTCAGTCAGTCTGCCTGGTTGATGGTGATGCTTCTCCTCTCTCCTTATATAAGGTGAATTGCAGTAAATAATTTTCAAGTGATAAGTCAATTCTTCATTTTGGAGACTAAACCTAACTTGTGGATTATGGTCTATTTATTAGAGAAAGCTGGCTAGCTAGATAACTAGGTAGATTGACTAAGTAAGTAGATAAATAGATACACTAATAGGTGATAGATAAAAATACAAGAGATTATGCATAGGTGAACATGTGATAAATAATGAGTATATAGGTAGATGAAAGGCAAATAGTTAACAGATAGATGTTGATGATGAGAGATAAAGAGATAGGTGATAGATAATAGATGATAGAGATAATAGATGGATAGAGAGATAGATTGATATGATAGATAGATAGATAGATAGATAGATAGATAGACGATAGATATTTTAGAGATAGATAAGTAGATAGGTGTAGATAGATGATAGATTCCACTAGAAAATCTTTTAAAATTGGACTGGAAATGTGTATTGGTAACTTTCCTGTTGCTATGCTAAAATGTCATGACCAAAAGCAACTTGAGGAGAAGAGTGTATCCTAGTTTTTGGTTCCAGAGGGACAGAGTCCCTCATCATGGGGAAGGCATGGCTTGGTGTCAGGAACCGGAAGATTGCTGTTCACATTTTTATCCACATACAAAAAGAGAGAACAGGAAATGCGTGTGCAGGGGCAAGGCCATAGACTCTCAAGGCCTCCCCCTAGTAACATACTTCCTCAGCAAGGCTGCACCCCCTAAGGGTTTCATACCTCCTCCCATCCCCGAAATAGCACTACCTACCGTGGACCAAGTGTTCAAACACATGAGCGCATGGGGACACTTCACACTCCAACGTCAACAAGATGTATCTCAGTCAGTAGAGTGTTTGTCTAGTTTGCAAAGTCCCAGGTTTGATCCCCAGCGGGGTATAAATCAGACCTGGTGGCAAATGCTACCACCCCCAGCATTAGCGAGGTAGAGGCAGGAGAAGGAGTTCAAGATCGTTCTTAGCTGTGTAGAAAGTTCAAACCCAGTTTGGTCTAGAGACTCTGCCCCCAGCTTCAGGAAAATATTTAAGAATGTTTATATTTAGGCTAATGAGATGCTAATCTGTAGGATTAGATTTTTTTTTTTAAGTATATCTCTGCTCTTGGCATCATGGTGTTGACATTCTTGAAAACCGAGTTGGCAAATGTTGTCTCTTTTCCAAGTGTGTGTAAGATTAACAGTATTTATTACCTAAATATTTTACAGAATTTGTGAGAGAAATTACCTCAGCCTGAAGTTTCCTTTAAGAAGGGTTTTAATTATGAATTCAAATTCTTTCATACATTTAGGGCGGTTCTGATTTTTCTATTTCTTTTTATGCCACTTTGGGTAATTTGTGTCTTTCAGGAAATGTGTCCACTTACGCTAAGCTGTCAGATTGATTGGCATAGAGTTGTTCCTAATGTTCACTTATTGTCTGTGTGATGTCTGAAGGGTCTTTAGAGATTTTCCCCTCTAAACTCCCAATACTCGGAACTCATTAGCGTTCTCTGTGGCAAAAAACTTATGACACTTTCAATAAACCAGAACCATCCAAGTCTTATGATATGAATCCATGTTAGGTGTACACTTATGAATGGCCTTACCGTCTTACGACCCGGTGCTCTTGCCATTGCAGAAGGCTCGCTGAGCTCCTAAATGTTACTTCCTGTGGGACTAGCCAACACTTCCTGTGAGACCAAATAGCACTTCCTGTGAGACCAAGCAACACGAACCAGCCGGTTGCTTTCATTGGGTTTTGTTTGGTTGGTTTTGCTCCACTTGCGTATCCTTTTTTTTTTTTTTTTAAATGATGTTTATTGTTATTTATTGTGTATGAATGTTTGCACGCATGCATGCCAGTGTGCTGTATGTGGACAGTGCTCATGGAAACCAGAAGAGGGTGTTGAATCCCTTGGAATTGCGGTCACTTCATCTTTCTAGATCCAAAAGGCAGGGCACCACTCACAATGGTACATCTTTGCAACTCCTCTCATCCTTGAGTTCTTGCTTTTCCTCAATAAATCTGTGATCACTCTCCCCACTGTAGAAGGATCAATCTAAGCTTATCCCAACTAGCTTACAAACAAATGAGACTCAGACCATGGTTATGTTATTTGGCTTTGACAGTTACTGGGGGTCACCCCTAATCTACTCTTGTAACTGCCTGGCTGCCTCCCCAGTAGTGTACCCCAGATACTTGCTGTTTCTCCTGGCCATGTGCTCATGGTCCATCTCTCCTCATGGCAGCCCCTCCTCTCCTCTCGTTCTTCCTCCTCCTCCCGGTTTCCTTCCTCCAACCAGGTCACTCCTAACCCACCTACCTCTAATCCCTCTAGTAGTCGGCTGTAGCCAATTTTATTTGACCAACAGTTCTAAGTGAAGGAACAAAGCTTGCCCAACAAAAGCTTGTGAACAGGAGAAGTCACGCAAGGCCCAGACCTTCAGGTGTAGAACTTAGCATTACAATACATAGCAAGAGACGAAACCTCAACAGCAGCCCACTCCTTGTTCCTCCTTCCTTATTTCCCTTTATAAAAGAAGAATGGTAGCAGCTTCCCAGGTTTTGACAAAACCCAGTGTCCAATCTGGGTAGGCAACTCCCTCCCATGGTAACCTTCAGAAGTGGGGGGTGGGTTCAGAAAGGCTTCGGAGCACCCTCAGGGACATGGAAGACTGGAAACATGGATAATTGTGACTTTAATTTCCCATAAGTAAATGTACATATTTTAATATGATTTCAGGGGAAATGTGTCACTTTTTTTTTCTTTACATTTGGAAGATGTGATTTTAAAGTTCAATTAAAAATATATCTATGACAACAGTCAGGAAAATTCTGGAACATATTCCAAATGATTAAAATGTGGTACTGATGGAGAATCAAACAGATCAATGGGATAGGATGGAGTACAGAAATAAATATGGAAATTTATTATGAGGTGGAAGTGATATTTCAAATCAATTTGGAAAAGAGTCAATGTATGAAAGCACCTGACTAGCTATCAGGAAAGAAGAGAGAAGTGGGGAAAGTATTCTACCGCATCTACCAAAATTCAAGCTAGATGTTCAAGCATTTACATGTTAACTATTAAAAGTGTTTCTATAATTTACTAGAAAGTATTAAAGAGCTTGACTCACAGTCGTGGGACAAAGGGCCCTTTAGCAGGAAAAAGACAAAAGGTAGAAGCTGTTGAGGAAATTAGTAGCCAACCTGACAAATGGAAATGCTGTGTGGGTTATATGCCACCTTCAAAATGATATGTCCCAAGTCACTGCCCCAGAACTGAATTCATTGAATTTTACTGGGAAAAAGCCTCGGTAGACGTCAGCCAATATTCATAGGAGAACTTGGGTAATTCCTGTCCTCATGAGAGGAAGGAAAGACCTGGGGTGCAGCTAAGAGTTTGAGAACCTGGACAGCATGTTCCAGACCCTGGGATTGATCACTAGGAATTAACAAATTAAAAATATGTTCATGCTTGCACATGCGCGTGTACTCCCCCCACACACGCACACAATGATAGGGAAATCTGTAGCCACAGTCACTAGGAAGACAGACAGGTGATTGCTGTGGCAGAAATCTGGAATGATGTGTCCACAAGCCAAGGACACCAGAACACACAGAAGCCAGAAGAGGCACAAAAGGATCCTCCCCAGAGTCTTTGTGGTGAACGAGTCTCTGATGACACCCTGAGTTTGGACTTCTGGTTTCCACTGCTGTAAGAGCTGGCTGGCTCCAGCAACTCTGTCTGTGGTAACTTAGTACATTCAGTAAGAAGGGAACACTATTGGGAAATAATAACCTGCCTGGGAATTAAACTAGGTGTGATGGTAAGCCTGACACTCAGGAGGTAGAGGCAGGAGGATCAGAAGTTCAAGGACATCCTTGGCCACATTCTGAGTTTGAAATCAGCATGATTTAGATGAGACCCTCTCTCAAGGAAAGAATTTGTGTGGGAAATATAAAACATACCAAAGGGGAAACAAAACTTAAAAGTCAACTGGGAAAAGTGACTACACCTGATGTAACTAAGGCACTATTTCTTTATTGTTGTTGTTGTTGTTGTTGTTGTTGTTGTTACTATTATTATTGGTTTTAGAAACAAGCTTTCTCTGTTTAGCCCCGATTGCCCTGGGAATTATTTTTGCTCTGTAGACCAGGCTCTGTAGACCAACCTCAAACTTGGAGGTTCTTTTGCCTCTGCCTTCCGAGTGTTGATATTGAAGGCATGTGCCACCCCCACTCAACTTAAATCTATACTTTTTGCATGTCAACTACTTCCTAGGAAATGAACACATGGAGTTTCTAACAATATTCTTTTGATCTTGGTAGGAATTAATTTATTCATAACCAAATAAGGTGATTTACCCAGTGAGTGACCTCTGATCTTTTATTCTTCTTTGCCCTAACTACATTTCTGTTGCTGTGCTAAAACACTCTGCCTGAGAGTTTCAGGAAAGGAGAGGGGAGAGTTCACGTCAACTTCCAGGTCACAGTCCTTCACTGAGCAAAGTCACGCTGGAATATGGATGCCGACTTGCTTGCTATCCCATAGAGTGTCACACCTCCAACCAGGGAACTCACTCACAGCCTGGAATACTGCAACAACCATGGTGGATGCTGCTGGTGGCTTCTGTTCCTCTGGCTTTCTCATACAGCTCAGGACCACCTGCCCGGGGAACGGTGCCGCCCACAGTGGGCTGGGCCAGGGAACGGTGCCGCTCATGGTGGGCTGGGCAGGGAAATGGTGCCGCCCACGGTGGGCTGGGCCAGGGAATGGTGCCGCCCTGACACCTCACTCCCCTCAGGCCTACTGTGCACTCCAACACCTCACTTGCCTCAGCCCTACACTGTACACCCCATACCTCACTCCCCTCAGCCCCCTCTCTGCACACCCATACCTCATCTGCTAAGTCTTTATTCTCTCTTCTGCAATTTCCAATCTCAACTCCAGCAGCATCTCTCTTTTTCCTAGCGATCCATTTCTACCTCGCATACCCTTCTGCCAGCGAAACAAGAGCCCAGAAGTTCCCTGGTCCCAGGCATAGACATTAGTCCAGAGAGCAATCATCTCTGGTCCCAGAGAAGCTCTTCAGACCCAGCGCTTTGTGTATTTGGGGCAAGGGAGGAGGGAGAGACTCTGCACCTGTGGCCAGGGTCTGCTCCGTGGATGAGCCACTCAGGGTACCATGGAGACAAGCCAGCAGCTGAGTTTTGTCCTCCACCATGACCATGTTGAAATTGCCAATACTCGCTAAGCAAGGAGCTTCTTGCATAGCACTCCCCAAGTCGCATTGCCAGTTTTGATACCCACAGTATTCAATGAATGAGGGAATGAATGAATGAACAGATGGATGAATGAAGGAATGAATGAATGGTAATGGTGGTGGTGATGATGATGGTGATGATAGTGGTGGTGGTGATGATGGTGGAGGTGATGATGGTGTTGGTGGTGATGGTGGTGATGATGATGGTGATGATGATGGTGATGATAGTGGTGATGGTGATGATGGTGGTGATGGTGATGATGATGATGGTGATGATGGTGATGGTGATGATGGTGATGGTGATGATGATGATGATGGTGATCATGGTGATAGTGATCATGGTGATCATGGTGATCATAGTGATGACAGTGGCTCCAAGAACAAATGCTTTATCTTTTTTAGACTAGTTCAAAAACTGAATCTCAAAGCGTGATATTCAAAGGGGGAAAGAAAAAAAAAAGGAAAGGGAAGGAGGAAAAAAATTAGCTGCGTGAACTCAGAAGCCAGGAAAGCTGGCACCATTGCCTTTAGCAAGATGTTATCTGACGTCTTTTGGCTGAATGCGTCCGTTCACGGGGTGATTAAACAGAAATATCTCTGAGTAGCATAATGTTTATTAGACATTACTCGGTTAGGGCAGCTTGTGTTTTCCCTGTGTTCTGTTTCCGTATTCTGTGTACAATTTGTTGATTTAAATAAAATTTAAAATAAGCCTTGCCGTTTGAGGAGCTGCTGACAGGGCCTAGCGGAAAACTTTGAGGGATTTTTTTTTATTAGGAAACAATTCTGTCCCTGTGTCATGTTTCCCTGCCTCACGCCTCTCCCCAGCCCTCCTCCACCCCTCTCTTAGCACCAAAGGATGGCAGCTTGAAAAACCAAGATCTTTACTGTTGTGAAGCTCGCAGGCTCTGAAATCCTTTTCTCTGGAGGCGAGCAGCCAGCTAGTCGGCCCCATCCCCCAGGTTAGCAGAGGCCTGGAGGAGCAGGGCCCACATTCTTTTGCTGTGGTTTCATGGAGCCCAGGTTGGCCTCAACTTTGCTATCTAGTCAAGGATGACCTCGAACTCCTGATCTGTCTGCCCCAACCCTCCAAGTGCTCTGATTATCTCTTCATGATTTCAATTAACCAAATACTTAATTGATGGAATATGAAATTCAGAATCCCTGGGGGGGGGGGGCTACTGAGAACTGAGCCCAAAACTTTAATCAAATTAGTAAGTGCCATGATGCTGAGTTATAGCTCCTGCCCGAGCAAAAGTCCTGGTGTATCACTGCGGAGACAAGTAACCTTCTTCCTTCCTCTCTCCCTTCCTCCCTTCCTTCCTTCCTCTCTTCCTCACTTCTTTCCTTCCTTCCTTCCCTCCTTCCTTCCTCTCTTCCTTCCTTCCTTCCTCTCTCCCCTCCTTCCTTCCCTCCTTCCTTCCTCTCTTCCTTCCTTCCTCCCTTCCTTCCTCCTTTCTTTCTTCCTTTCCTTCCTCTCTTCCTTCCTTCCTCTCTCCCTTCCTTCCTTCCCTCCTTCCTTCCTCTCTTCCTTCCTTCCTCCCTTCCTCCCTCCCTTTTTTCCTTCCTTCCTCCCTCCCTTCCTCCCTTCCTTCCTCCCTTCCTTCCTTCCTTCCTTCCTTCCTCCCTTCCTTCCTCTCTTCCTTCCTTCCTTTCTCTCTTAATGACTTTTATTTAATCCTTACAAAACAGAATATAAAATCCTGGCGCCGACAGTGGGTGGAAAGGAGACTGGAATGGTTGCTTCATCTAGTACAATGGAATTGAAAGTGCTTGAAGTCCTGTTTCTTTAAGATAAAAATGCAGCCCTGACCGAGGCATCGATCCCTCCGGCTGTGTCCTGGAGAAGCTTTCACGTGGACAACAGAGACCTGCTCCACAAAGAGAGCGTCCGTCAATCTTTGGAGCACGTGCAGCAACTAGAAGGGTGTTCCCATTGGCCACCAGGAGACAGCTAGATAGCACTCAGTGTGGATGACATACTGAATGGAAAACAGAGGAAGGGCTTGGTGCACTTGTGTAGACAATCCCTCTATGCATTCCCGCAAGGGAAAGAGTGTAGTGCAGGAGCATCCCACACTGTATGAGGCCACTTTTAACAATCAATCAAAAAGGTAACGCACACACGTGTGCATGTGCGCGCACACACATGCACACGCACATCAGCAGGACTAAGCATCAATCTCAGGTAACCACACATAGTTGAAAGTGCCTTTACCCCACTGAGTCATCTCTCTGGCCCAGAATCTGGTACTTCTTTTCCCAAACCATTTCCTATATATTATCAGCACAGGTATGTATCTATAGAAAACACACACATACACACACACACAAGTCAATAAATAAATAAGTAAATAAGTAAATAAATAAATAAGCAAAACAAAACCCCCTTTGAGAAAGCAGCAACTTCCTAAACTACCCCAGCGGGGGAGCTGTATGGTGCAGCTACGCAACCAAAGTCGCCTTGCTAAATTCTTGACACCGGGCCTTTCTGCGTGCTGGAGGACAAATGAGTGCTTGAACCGGTGCCAGAGGCGTCATAAAACCTCACGTAGTTGTTATTGTCTACGTGATTGATTCGCCTTTGATTTTCTAGATCTCTCTCTCTCTTCTCTGACCAACTTCTGTGCTTCTTGCTCCCTTGGTCTTTTCTCTGTCTTTGGGCTCCGTGCCCTTTTGGGAATAGGAGAGCCCCAAGGCCGAGACACACACACAAGTGTGCCTGAGAAGTACCCAATAAGCTGGTTGCTATTGAATATCATTTCCTTATTGGAGGGATGGATGACATCAAGCAGAGTACACACTTTCCCCTTGGCTCCCTAGGCACGGAGGCCAGGAATTGGTACTCCATGCACTCATCTGCATCTCAGAAAAATAGTTCAGAGATGGCTGCAATGTCAGTCACCACAACTGCCAACCAGATGTCCTACTGTGTGCCACCAGACATAAAGAACTTTCCCTTCTCACATTTGTCACTATTTCTCTATGCTCTGAGACTAAGCGTAAGGAAGCTCGGGTGGGACACAAAGGTGTGGTTTCTGCCTCACCTCCCAGTGTCTAGGGATTCCACTGAGAGGGTTAGAGTGTGGAGGGTGACTTGATAGTAGATAGTGTGGCTGGTGATCAATGCTGGCTGCTGGTGGGGCTTCCCTCAGCATGGTGGCTGTGACACTCTTGGGCTCTTATCACAATGGTTCTGGGCAAAAGCTCTGCCATTTTTCATGTCTCCCATTCCAAAGGCTCATAGAAAAAAAACCCTCCAATTCTGCCTGCTCAAATATAAAGCATATAAAATTGTTCTTCACTTCGGGGTGAAGGTAACTGGGTAGATTCTAGAAATACACAAGGAAGCTGGGAATGCAAGCTCATGCCTGTAATACCAGACCTTGAGAGACTGAAGCAGACGGGCTACTACTGATCCGAGGTCATCCTGGGCCACATAATGTATTCTACCCAAGGCTAGGCTACATAGTAAGAACAGGAGAGGAGAAGACAGGAGAGGAGAGAAGAGGAGAGGAGAGGAGAGGA
>JADRCD010204555.1:0-22726 GCA_019843815.1 Montemys delectorum | reverse complement strand
CACTCCATGCCCTAACAAACACTCTGTGGGGTGGTTCTCCCCAGTTTACAGCTCTGTAACTCTACTCAGACTCTTTTTGGAAAAGGCAGATAAGCTGGAGACTTCAGGGCCAATTGGCTTATCCACCTTGACCAGTCAGCATCTGGACTGCAGCCTCTGCAGACATGGATGGGATTACCTCAGTATATGACTTGATTCCCTAGGCCGCTTCTGTTGGAGACACTGACACTCTTGGGGACTTCAACTGGTTGCCATAGTTGGCAACCAGCTGCTTCCTTGGCCACCTGCTTGGAGTCTAGGCAAACAGAAGCCAGAGGAGAGTGGCAGCTGACTGTGGAGATGAGCTTGGCCTACCCACTCACACACCCAGACAGACACTGCAAAGGACAGACAGTAAACAGAGCTTCACCTTCCAACTCTAATGATGCAAAACAACAGGGAAAGGGGGTATGGTGTCACAGGCCCTCACCTGAGGTGGAGGTAGAGAGATCAGAAAGTCAAGGTCATTCTCAGCCACTTAGTATGTTTGAGGCCAGCCTGGGCTATAAGAAAGAGAGTCTGTCTCAAAAAAAAAAAAAAAAAAAAAAAAAAAACCAAAGGAAATGCCAGGGAAATCAGTGAGCTTCAAGTCAATGCTACCAGGTAGGACAGTAGTCTCCAGAACATTCTTGTCCAGCACCATCCCGAGCCTTTTACAGCTACTTTCCAAGTGAAGAAACCGTAGTACAGACTCTCCACTCGACAGACTACACCAGCGCCCTCCTCCACACCGGGACTCCAGGCTGAAACCTCTTTTCCTCCTGGCAGTATACAGTTTGCAGTCGGGATCCAATCACATTTATCCTTGGTTGAACACGAATGGCTCAGCCTGAACCCCAGCAGAATGAGGTCCACGGGGGCCAAGTAGCTCTGACCACTGCAACCCTGCTGTGTTCTCCTTCTGTCAGAAAGCACAGCCAGTGCTGCACGACCTCCCAGCACAAAGCACTACCCCCTTCCTCTGGCTCCCTTCTCTCTCCCCCTTCTTCCTAGATCCCCCTGGAGTCCAGTGTTAGAAAGCCCCCCCCCCAGCCCCACACTGACCCCATCACACTGACCCCATCACACTGACCCCATCACACTGACCCCATCACACTGCATTGCCCTGCTTGTTTATTTTTCCTTCTCTGCACTCAACACTGTTCCGTAGAAGGAAGGGGGCTATGTCTCCTCCACTACAGGGCTGCAGAGAGCAGTAGTTCTGTGTATGAAGCACGATGAACTCTCTCCTGCAGGTTAAACAAATAGGAGGCTCCTCTCACATACAAGCAAAGGAAGCTTACCAAGGTGTTTTCTTAAGAGAAACTAGACGGTATTTCCATTATAATGAGCACACACATACACACACAAACTCCTCATGAGTATAGATCACTTGTAAACAGATGGAGAAAAGACTCAGAGGGCAAACAAGCAAATGATCCAGATGAAAGAGATCACGTGGGGCAGCTTGCTGTAAACCCTCCTTAAGCATGAGCTACTATCAATTATAATTTTAAAGTCTGATTCCCATGAGTTCTCTGTTCTTAAATTTATTTAGGGGGATTGGGACACTTTTTCTTTTAAAAATGCCAAATTCATGCAAGCTCTTTGTGTGTGTGTGTGTGTGTACACATATAAATCACTGATCAATTTGTTATACATATAATCCCAGCATTTGGGAGGTAGAGGCAGGAAGAGGAGGAGTTTAAGGCCAGCTTTAGCCAAATAGCAAGCTAGAGGTAAGGCTGAGTACAAGAGACCCTGTCCAAAAACTTTAAATAGGAAAGAAAAAAGAAATTGCATGGCCTGAATACTGCCCTAGGAGTTTGCTGTGTGTGCTTGAGAGCATACCATTCACATTTGACATGCCAGCAGGTGACTGAAGGCAACAATAGGACTCACAGGTCATATCAAACCCACACAACAGAGTAATGTGGGATTATCACCCTAGATTCAAAGAGGTTAAGTCACCTGCTGAAAGTCACCAGTGAGGGAACTGTATGAGTCCATAAGCAATCAACCAGAGATTTCAATCTCCTCTGTCACACTCAAGCACACAACCCTCATTAGATGGTTTGCTATTGTCACTTCCTGTTACTGACTCTGAGGCAATGGTAATTACCAAATGATGTGTACCACATGATGAGAAAATACTTAATGGCCCCAAGAGAGAGGACAGAGCCTTAGTCACTAAAGTACTAATGGGTATAATCAACATATACCCATTCTGGAATAGGACATGACATTTTTCAAAATGAACGGAGCAAGACTTTAAAAAAACTCAAGGTGTTCTATGCATTCTATTTAAGTAAAACTGATTCTGTCCATTGTGGTCTGGGTTCTGGGCATCCATTTGGAATCTGAGGCCTTCTGTCACCCTGAACAGCTCTTATCTGCCTGGACCAGGGAGGGAAGAAGGAAGCCAGACGCATACAGCTTTCCTGGCTAGAAAGTTATTCATAAGAACAGGCTGTGGTACGTGCGCATGTCTGAGTGCCTGATGTCTCAGTAGAAATGCCAACACTGAAGCAGGACTGGGCTTGGGTGTGGAGGACATGAAGAGGCCAGTTTGGACAGAGGGGAGAGGGTGGAGACAGCTGCAAACTAACTTGGGCACATCCACCTTTCCCTCCCTCCCCTTCACTTTTTCCCTTCCTGAGGCAGGGTCTTGGTATGTACAGACTAGCTTGACCTCCCCATGAAGCTTGGGCTGGCTTGAACCTGAGGACCAGCCAGCCTCAGCCTCCCAAGTGCTGGGGCTACAAGTACCAGCCAGCACCCCTCCTTCCCTTCCTTTCTTGCTTTCCAAGCCTGAAGGACCTAGTTACTACTCTTAGCCCCTCCGGCCTCTCAACAGAAAGGCCATCTTGTTCCTATTAGATTCTTCAACCAATCATGCACATTTTTGACCTCATACTTGTCATGGCACATGTATCACACATGTCATACATATACATGCATGTAGTGATAAATAAATGACAATAAATAGACAACAAGACAAAAGGAGAACTTCATGGGACCTAAGGTGGTACCAAACTAATAAGAAAGTTCTAAGTGTCCCATATCTACACCCAGTGGCTCCACAGGCCCAAGGACAGGGGGAGTATCCTCTTCCTGGTGAGGGTCTCTTTTCTTTAGTCAGCACTCCAGGTTAATAATCATTGTTTTATTTTCATTTTATTTTAGTCTTTCTTCATAGACTAGGCTGGGCTTGAACTAAGATAATCCTCATACCTCAGCCTCCAAAATATCAGAATACAGTTTTGTGCCACCAAACCCAGCTCAGGACAATAAATGATATGTTTAGAGTGACAGCCTAGTAAACCAATGCTCCTCCCTGACATGGCCTTTTACTGGTGGTGGCAGCGGTGGCAATAACAATAGCAGCAAAATTCAAGGTCAACAGCCTCTAAAAACATTTAACCTAAGGAGTTGTCTGTCTATGGTCAGAGCTCAGACCTACAAAGGCCAATGACAGGTATGTAGGTTGCCTAACAGTCTACCAGCTTACAGGGTCATCTGGACCGCTGCTGGCAGGCACAATCTGAAGAGCAACTTGCTAATATCTTCCAAAAATAGAACATTCGCATGCCTTCTGATTCTGCAAATGCTACCACTTAAAATCTACCCTAAAAGCACTGCTATACATGTATGAGCTATGTGGGAGAATACAAAAGCCTTTTCCATTTCAAGTAGCAAAATAACCAGAGGCAACCTCAAATGCTAACAGCAAAGGGTAACCTGGTCAAATAGAACCCTGTGCCTCCTACCAAAGGAACATGGTGGAGCCACTACAAGCATTCATCTCAAGAGGCTGGGGATGTTGGTAGAGTACTTGTTTAGCATGTATGAGACCTCTGTTCAGTCCTCAGATGACATAAAAGTAGGCATGGCACAAATGCCTGCAATCTCAATGTTCAGGAGGCATGTGAAGAAGGATCAAGGGCGGTGGTGACGAACACCTTTAATCCCAGCACTTGGGAGGCAGAGGCAGGTGGATTTCTGAGTTCAAGGCCAGCCTGGTCTACAGAATGAGTTTCAGGACAGCCAGGGCTACACAGAGGAACTCTGTCTCGAAAAACCAAAAAAAAAAAAAAGGATCAAGTTCAAGGCCATCTTCAGCTACACACCAATGAGGCCAGTATTGGCTAAATGAAACCCTGTTTCATTATTATTTTATATATACAAGTATTTTGCCTACATGTATATGTATGTACCTTGTGTGTGCTACTGACTGCATAAGCCAGAGAAGGACATCAGACCCCTCAGCGTAGTGAGCCACCATGTGGGTGCTAGGAATTAAACCCGGTCTTAAGAACAGCCCGTGCTATTAACTGCTGAGCCATCTCTCTCATTCCATTTTGTTTTTTGTTTTGTTTTGTTTTGTTTTTTGTTTGCTTGTTTGTTTTGAGACTATGTAGCTCTGGCTGGCCTGGAACTCTCAATTAGACCAGGCTGGTTTCGAACTCACAGAGATCTGTCGGTGTCTGCTCCTCAAATGTCAGGATTAAAGGTATGTGCTACCATACCCAGCAAAAGACTCAGTTTGAAAAAAATAATTTTTTTAAAAATCTCATGTTTTCTGTTTGATTTCTTTCCTGTAACAACAATAAATTGATTACTTATATGATTAAAAATGTACCCAAAATGTTTTTAAAAGGTAAGAAATGGGGACTGGAAAAATAGCTCTTCAGTTAAAAGCACTGGCTGCTCTTCCAGAAGACTCAGGTTCAATCCAGCACTCTTGGGGTGGCTTACAACATCTATAACTCCAATTACAGGGAAGCCTGTGCCCTCTTTTTGCCACTATGGGCACCAGGAACACACCTGGTACACATACATACAAAAAAGGCAGAACACTCAAACACATAAAATGAAAACAAACAAGTGAATAAAGGTAAAATAAAAAACTGATGGAGCTGAGGAGATTCCTCAATCAATACAGTAGTCATGTGCAAGCGTGAGAGCATGGGGTGGACTTCCAGCACCCACATAAAAAGCCACACCTGGTGGCATAGCCTTGTAATCCCAGAGCCAGAGAGGTGGACAAGATGATCCATGGAACTTACTGGCTGACTAGCCTAACTTAAGTTGGTGAGCCCAGAGTTCTGGTAAGAGACCTTTCTCAAAACATAACTTGGGGGGCTGGAAAATGGCTCAGTGCTTAAAAGTGCTTTCTGCTCTTGCGAAGGATCAAAGTGTGCACCCCAGGAGGTATGATTAGGTGGCTCAATCCTCCTATAACTCCAGCTCTAAGAAATCTGATGTTCTCTTTTGACCTCCTAGAGCAAACATACACACAGTAATAAAAAGTTTTTTCTTAACCTTTAAAGGTAAGAAGTGATGCCAAGACTTTGGGTGTTCGCTACAGTTCAGCTGCAAATATACTTGGGCCTACTCCCTTTGGTCTCTAGCTCAACCCCAATCCCTCTTTCCCACTAATTAAGTTCCTCCTGCTTTTTTGTTTTGTTCTGTTTTGTTTGTTTGTTTTGTTTTGTTTTTGTTTTTCGAGACAGGGTTTCTCTGTGTAACCCTGGCTGTCCTGGTACTCACTCTGTAGACCAGGCTGGCCTCGAACTCAGAAATCCGCCTGTCTCTGCCTCCCAAGTGCTGGGATTAAAGGCATGTGCCACCACCACCCGGCTCCTCCTGCTTTTTATGGCACCCGATGAGTTACAAACAGCCCCTGGTATGAAGGGACCTGCCTCTGATTGAGGCAGCCACAGAAGAGAAAGCTGTGATCTGGCAAGTCACACGGCTGCCTCATTCTCGAATAAAACTAGAGAGCCAAGCCAGGCAGTGGTGGCGCACGCCTTTAGTCCCAGCACTTGGGAGGCAGAGACAGGCGATTTTTGAGTTCGAGGTCAGCCTGGTCTACAGAGTGAGTTCCAGGACAGCCGGGGAAACACAGAGAAACCCTGTCTTGAAAAACAAAAACAAAAACAAAAAAAAAAAAACCAAAAAAACAAAAAACTAGAGAGCCAAGACAACAGGCTGAGGACTATTCTGTGGAGCTCACCAACCTCCTCAGGGCCGAAGCAGGTCCAAGATCATCTCAGGCAAATGTTAGGATGTGTACAAAAGGAAGGGGTTCAGGTAAGCACAAGTGCCACCGGGCTTTGGGTTATTTTAGACACTGCACTGAATCCTGCAGATCTCTGCCCTGGTAGGACACAAGTAAACATGCTGCTCATTCACCATCAGAAACTACCACTAGGGCTGAGACCCTCTTTTGATGTTCATACACCAAGTACAGCTGAACTGGATGAAAATCCTTCAGCAACATCTACACAGGAAACACCAGTCCCACCAAGACGCTAGTAAAAACTCCTCCCCATGACCTCTCCCACAAACTGCTAATCCTGGAGACAAGAAAGTTCCGGGGCTTGTTCTCTAGATCGCTAGTCTCCATGCAGTTCTGCTTCCATCCTATCTACTGTGTAGGGACGTGCCTGGCTATGCCAACGGCAGTCAAGTAATCAACAGTGATACAACTGATTCTTTGAAGACCTCAACAAGGAGGGCAGAGCCTGATATGAAAGAACATGGCAGACTGAACAACAGAACTTCAGGAAGGATGAATGGCTCCTTCCACAGAGGCCTTTCCAGACCTCCAGAAAAGCCAACTAAAAGTACAAGTCTCTGATTTTGTTTTCGTATCGAACCAGGATCTTTAAAAGTGAGGCTTAGGAATCCTTTTACAAATAAAACAACATGGGGGCTGGTGAGATGGCTCAGCAGTTAAGAGCACTGACAGCTCTTCCGAAGGTCCTGAGTTGAAATTCCAGCAACCACATGGTGGCTCATAACCATCCGTAATGATATCTGATGCCCTCTTCTGGAGTGTCTGAAGACAGCTACAGTGTACTTAGATATAATAAATAAATAAATCTTTAAAAAAATAAAATAAAAAAATAAAACAACAGGGGCCAGGGATGTAGCTCAGTTGTTAGAATGCTTGCCAAGCACCCAGGAAGCCCTGGGTTCTATACCTACCGCTTATCAAGGTGAAAACTCAAGAGGTGGGGGCAGGAGGATCAGAAAATGAAGGTCATCCTTGGCTACATAGTTGCTTGGAAGCTGCCTGAGCCATATGAGACACTGTTGTTTTATTATGCACCCAATAGCAAACCCATCCCATTCCTAAGCTCCTGGCCTTTATTTCTACCATCCTCAAAACCCACAAAGCTGTCTTCACCTCGACATATTCACCATATTACACTTGATGTACTGTCAGTGCTAACAGGGCCTCTGAAGTTGGAGCTTACCTGGATTTGTTTCCTAGCTTCACTGACCATGAGTGAGAGCCTCAGTCCCTCAACTATAAACTATGGATAATGAGATCTTTCTATAGATCTATTGTAAGGCCTCACTGAGGCAACGCTCAGCACAATACCCAGTACATGTATGACAGATTCAACTAACTGCCATCCCACACACACTCCTGCACATTCCAAACTACAGGGTGGGAACCCAGGGCCTCAGCTGATAGCCTGAGACTCAAAATGACACCCTGACCCTGTGCTACCCTCAACTCTTACCTGCCCAACATTGAAGGTCAGTGTGATGGCATAAAAGAAATTAGAGTTGGCACTTCCTGCGTAAATCCATAGGTGCCACAGGACAGGGAAGAGAAGAGAACAGACGATGATGATGCAGGTGAGGACGAAGATGTTCCGTAGGACTGCAAAGACAGGTGGTCAGTTAGCCCAGCACTCAGTCTCTGATACCCTGTTTGCTGTGATAGTCACAGGACAGGGAGCTCAGACAGCTCAAAAGGAGAGCACTCCCAGAAACACTGTGTGCTAGGAGCAAACCTCAGACCCAGGTCAATGGCTCCCCATGCCCACACCTGCTGGGAATCTGTAGTTGAAGACTTTCCTCGCACAGAAGGCTTGTCTGCCTTAAAACCAGCCACAATCAGCAATTCTATGAATGCTTCTAAGCTTAACAGTGAGGCCATTTCATGAAGACACCTGTCTTCTACTATTCAACCTCCCCTCTTGGGTACAACGTGGCTGGAGACAAAGGCTTCGGATGGGTGACAGGAAAGAGACCCAAGTACAGAAATGAGAGCGGCCACGAGTGCAGCCTGTGGGCTGCAAAGAAACATTTCAATGTGCTTGGAAGGCCTTCGCTGGCATCCAGTTGGATTCAGGCCAATGGTGACCTTTGCAGGAACAGGCAACTGCTACTCACTCTCACTGGCTCGCACGCTGAAAGAGTAAAGCTCTATGCCAGAGCAGATGAGACTGGGGACCTGGGGCACAGTACAGCTTGTTCCAGGCACCAGGAGGCGTCAGAGATGACCAGGACCTACACCCTTCATCAGACCTGCTAGGTCAGATGGAGTCAAATTCCATAAGCCACTGGGTGGCTTATCCAATTTGCAGCACCACACTGAAGAACAGGGACTTCTGACAAGGCTCTTTCCCTCTCGAGCCTCAGGCATTCAGAAATAAAATGTCACCTAAAGGACCTGGCCTCATCAGGAGGAGCATGGGAAAATAGGGGCTTCGTAGGGCTTTCTTTTCTTAAATTATATGCTAGATACATAGGATTACAGCATAATGCTTATAATTTATTTGTATTTTAATCAACATTCTTTTACCTTTACACAATAGTTAATTAAAAAAATATAACATATATTCAACTCCAGCCCTGTGGTAGCTATCTGGCCTTGCAGCTGGACCACTGCAGGCTGGTACCAGCTCTGCCAGCAGGCTGTTCTCTAATACCACAAATATGCATTTGTCTTGTCTGACTCATCCTGACTCAAGGCTGCAGAAGCCAATGACTGTGATATATTTATTTATTTGTTTTTGTTTTTGAAGACAGGTTTCTCTGTGTTGCCCTGGCTGTTCTGGAACTCACTCAGTAAACCAGGCTGGCCTTGAACTCAGAGATCCACCTGCCTCTACCTCTCAAGTGCTGGGATTAAAGACATGTCCAGGGCAGGGCCTATTCCTCTTTTCTCTCCCACTAGCTAATGCAAGAACACAGGTAAAGTGGGAGCAGGGAGATCAATACTGGCAGCTAGTATTTCAATGGGACATCCTATAATATTAACGATATTCAACTAGAACAAAAGACTTCACAAAATGTCTACCAGGGGTCCCAAGGCCAGAGCTAAAGTCACTTAGTGAGCATAACAACTCATAGATGACAAGTCCCAAACAGGGGCTCCAAATATTAGTAGTCCCTGGACAGTGCATATAGTACAAAGCATGTTGACTACTACTCTCTGCAGGAATGTAAGATATGCTGTGTCTATAAACTCCAGTTGATGCTTCTATTTAATAGAGCCTATAAGATCATCTAGGTTTCTGGAGATTTCCTCCTCCTCCTCTGCCCCATCATCTCTGTGGGCATAAAATAATTTATTTCAATTTTAAAAACTATTTCAATGTCCCTGGCTGCTAGGCCAACAGCTTTGGTGGTGGCCTCCTCCTCCTCTGCCCCATCATCTCTGTGGGCATAAAATAATTTATTTCAATTTTAAAAACTATTTCAATGTCCCTGGCTGCTAGGCCAACAGCTTTGGTGGTGGGAATATGCAGGCCACCTCTGGTTAATTACTACTGATGATAACTGCAGTGCCAGTGACATATTTTCTTTTTTAAACTTAAAAAAATTCTATGAAAATATATATATATATTTGGAGACAGGTCTGTCTCCTCATATGGTCTGGAATTCCCTTTTGTAGCCCTGGCTAACTTTAAACATGCTATCCTCCTGCTTCAGCCTCTTAAGTGTTATAGATCCATACGAGGAAGCTCTACTTACTCTCTTCATCTCATGGATGAAAAAGGAAAATTCAGAGGCTCCAAAAGGCTAAAACAACTGCCTGGGAAAGGCAGGATGTAGACTCAAGCTATAGTCTATCTGTCTACAAAGTGAATTCAGCACTGTGACATTACTACACAATGCCTCTCAGAAAAGGCAATGCCCTCTTTAGGACAGACAGCTAATGAAAACAACCTGGGACAGGGAGAGAGCAGTGCCTGAAGACCAAGGCAAGTCTAGATATTGTGATTGCCTTGTGACTCATCGCTGGGCGATTCATATCTGTGAAATGACGATGTCACAAGCAGAAGATGCTAACTCCTCTCAGTCAGCTCAGATTGGTCACCATTCCAACCAGGCTCAAGAGGCACACCTGGCCTGGGCTTGGCCTGCCCACTTCGCTGTTTACCTTCACTCTGGGACCTACACTTCAGGTAAGGTTCCCACTTGCAGCTGGTCAGTTTCACTTCCTGGTTGACACCCAGACAAACTCAAAACAACAAGAATGAACTTCTTGGGAAGCCTGCTCTAGGAGTTCACTTCTGAAGGTTGGCTGTGTATCGCAGCTCCCCAGCAGAGAACCAGGAGGGTAACTGGGCTCGGCTTCCCTCATGGGGAGGCCTCAACAGCCTTCTATATACATTTGCAGATTCTTTTCTTTTTTTCCTTTTTTGATTGTTGTTGTTTTTCTTTTTCTTTTTTTTCTTTTTTCTTTTTTCTTTTTTTTTTTTTTTGTTTTTTGGTTTCTCTGTTTTGCCCTGGCTGCCCTGGAAATCACTCTGTAGACCAGGCTGGCCTCCAACTCAGAGATCCGCCTGCCTCTGCCTCCCAAGTTCCAACATGGATTCTAACACAAAAGAATCGGCAGTACTTGGGAGGCAGAGGCAGGTGGATCTTTTGAGTTTGAGGCTAGCCTGTTCAACAGAAATACGCGGGGAGCCAAGGGCAAACAAGAAAAACCCGTCCTTAAAAAAAAAAAAAAAAAAAAAAAAAAAAGAATCCATGTTGGCTATTGGAAATAAATACAGAGGCCCAAGCTGTCTCCCCTAAAGGAGCCCCAAGAGAGATGGGCAGAATTCAGAAGGGTCTTTCTAGGAAGTAGGAGGTCTGATGTTCATAGCCAAAGGCTACAGTTGCACTTGTTCAATAGGAAGCTTGGCCACTGTCCAATAAGAAGTTTGATCACATGTGGCTTCCTCTATTTGATTTAAAACAAGATTTTCAGTTTCTACTGACACCATGGCTCTTCTTTGTAATCTCAGTATTCAGGAAATTAGGATAGGATGATTTCTAATTTTTGACAGCCTAGGTTACATAGTGAGTTTCAGGATAGCCTTGGCTACAATCTAGGCTGTCTCAAACAAACAAATGAAAAAAAAAAATCTGTAGATGATAGTACACACTAGTAACTCTGGGTCTGAGAGGTGAAAGCAGAAGGATCAGGAGTTCAAGGTAATCTTCAGCTACACAGTGAGCTTAAGACCAGTTTGGGCAGTATGAAACTCTATGTCAACAAGCTGGGAGTGGGGGAGAAAAGAAAGAAAAAACCTTACTCTCTGTATAATATTAGTAGCCACTCCACTGGAATACAGATTAGACATGGTCATCATTTACAAACACTGAGGTTGGACTGCACTGGGCAAAGCCTAGAGAGCTAGGCCCCAATCCTAGTCTTTCTATTTAGCAGTCACATGACCTTGAACACATGAACTTGGCTCTATCCTTCTGTACCTCAGTTTTCTCATCTGTATAAGGAGATACTTACCTCCAAAGCTGATGGAAAGACAAAATGAGCAACAGCAATCAGGAACATAGTTACATGCTCTAAGCAATGGTTCTTCGTCTTTCCATCACTGGCCACAGGTCCAGGGGGCACAGAGGCACATACATGCTTCAGATTGCCTCCTATTTCTCAATACTGCCAGCACAACAGGTGCCCAGTAAATGCGTATCAATTCCTTCTCCCAGCTGCTTTACCTAGAAGTTAGCTGCACTTAAATCTATCCCCAGTGAGGAAAGTCAGAATACTCACATCTGTAGAGATGGTTCCACACAGGGAAGAAAGCCATGTAGAGGGCCACATCCCCCACAGTTGGGTAGGACTTGAAGATAGAGATGATGGCAATCTGAATGAACATGAAGAAGATGGGGTGCTCCCTGGAGCAGGGCAGGGAAGACAAATAGGCAGAGAGATTAGCCAGGGACTAGGCCCACTCTAGAGACTCCTGATCCTCCCTAGGAGTACTTCAGGCAAAGGTTGCCTTACTGCTCACAAGGCATGGATGAGCCAGGCCCCAGTAGCAGGGCAAGAAATTGCAGATAGCAAATGCCCAGAGGTGGCAAGGAAGACCAGACAAACACCAGTAAGCCAGTTTACAGGGACATTGTTCATTAGTGGCTTCCTCCTGTCTGTACTAGCTTTCGGCATGCCCCACGGGAACCAAAGCAAGAAAGTTAATTACGTTAGCATTCCTTATCTGGGTGCTGGTGGTGTATACCTTTAGTCCCAGGATTTAGGAGGCAGAGGAGGGCAGAGTGAGTTCCAGGGCAGCCAAGGTAACAGAGAAACCATGTCTTGAAAAAAAAAAAGTTAGCATTTCTTATTAGTAGCCTGAATGACTGCTTGTCAAGAGAAATCAGGCAGCCTTTCTCAGCAAAGGTCGATGTCGACAGGTCCCAAGACAGGAAGTGCCTGTTGGCTGATGGCTTGCTTACTGGCAATACGGTCAGAGAAATAAAAACACTTCAGGGCCAGAATTTCTTTTTTTCTTTTTCTTTTTTCTTTTTTGGTTTTTCGAAACAGGGTTTCTCTGTGTAGCCCTGGCTGTCCTGGAACTCACTCTGTAGACCAGGCTGGCCTTGAACTCAGAAATCCACCTGCCTCTGCCTCCCAAGTGCTGGGATTAAAGGCATGCGCCACCACTGCTCGGCCAGAATTTCTTTTTTGATATAGGGTCACATGTAGCACAGGCTGGCCTCCAACTCACTATGTAGATGAGTCTAGCCTTGAACTCGTGACCCTCTTACCTCTACTTCCTAGGTGCTAGGATTACAGACAGCTACCATGTCTCTCTTCGAAATGGAATTTTGGGGACCTTCAACTAATAACAGCTAAAACTGGCTTAACTTAATAAACTGCCATGGTTCGTCTCTCCTGAGCTGTTTTTCTATGCTGAGTTCTGTGCAAAGTTTCTCTTGTGTGATCTCAGAGGATCCTCACAGCACCGAGGGCAGCCCGAGGGCAGCCCACTAGGTAGAGATTCTTATCCCTTGTCCTTCCCAGAGAAGTGAAGTCAGTGGTGGAACTATCTATGTACAGAGCTCCTAATCCCCCATGCTCCTCTCCTTGGCATTTCACATGTCTCACAGCAAAGGTGAGGAGAGCATGGGGAATGTGGCTCACCCCACAGTGGCACTCTGAGAGCAGACCAAGAGCTAAAGGGAAGTGAGTAGGAAAAGGCCAGTTATACATCCCTCGGAACAGCCCCTCAACACTAGCAGAGGGCTGACTTCTGCATAAGAGCTCGATGCCTGCTTATGAAGGTCTTTGTCAGCGGCTCTGAGGCCGACACTTCAGAGTAATGGTATCAGTTCTGGAACCACTGCAGATCAACCTGATCAGACCTGATCAACGAAGCCAGCCAGAAGCCTGATGGCGGGATTCTGTCTGAAGGTACTGCCAGGTGCCAGCAGGCCACAGTGGGGAGGGTGGATAAATAAGCTACAGGCTTCACACTTACTTTAATTTGATAGCTAACGGAACTGTGTAGAAGAAAACGTTGATCTGAAACACGCAGACAAAAAAGAGGCTGAAGTGCTCAAACATCTCTGCAAAGAAGTACCAGAAAAGACCAATGTTTGGAGTGAGATCTGGAACAGAAAGTCTGAAATTGAGAAAACACAGGGAAAGAAAAGAGCAGAGTTACAAATGGTTGGCTTCACCCTGCTTTTTCCTCAAGATTTGGGGCCAGTACTAGGTGACCAAGGATGGCACCATCCCTTTAAAAGTCATAAAGAGCTCTCTAGGTAACCCCATACGGATAATTTACAAAATGTAGGTCTGAAGACCCAGAGAATAGAAGCTAGAATAGATACTAGCTAAGGGCTGGATACAGCTCAGTGGCAGAGTTCTTGTCTAGAATGCACAGTTCCCTGGGCTCAAACTCCAGAACTGCACTCAGCCCAAATGTAAGAGCAGGAGGATCAAAAGCTTAAAATCATTCTTGGTGGATATTGAGTGCAAGGTTAGAATGGGCTACATAAGGGAAAACCCAAGCAAACAAAACCCAGCTAAAGAATCTGAAATAAGAAAAGGAGAGCAGCCCCTCTTCTCCACAGCAGGCCAGTTTACAATCAGGAGCTACCCAGTATTGCAAGAGGAAGGAGACTTAAATAAACAAAGTCTATTTTGGGCATTTGAAAGACTGCCCAGAGGAACAAGCTCTGTAAGCTTGCTCCTCCCAATTCTTGTTCCATATCCCCATAGCATGAGCCAGAAAACTGCATGCCTGAGCCTGCAGCTGAGTTTTCCAAGGTTTCAGGAGCCATCAGCAGGTTGTACAAAAATCCCCAGGGCCACAAAACTCATTTGAAAATTTTAAGTTTATTTGGAAGACTTTTGTCTATTTAAATCATAAAAGAATTGGCTATAATACTGGCTCTTTCAAAAGCCCATGGTACCTAAATGCACGCGCACACACACACACACACACACATACAAGCAAACATTTGTGGTTTTTTTTTTTTCAATGCTGGGGAACTAAGGACTTCCAGAATACTAAAGACACTCTACCAGTGAGCTACATCCTGAGCTCTCTAAGCGTGCAAGTACGTGCATGTGCGTGCGTATTTGTGTGTGTGTGTATGTGTGTTTTAAAGAAGGCAGCAAAGGGCACTAGGCTGAGCAGTGACAAGAGTATTATCTACTGCCCCTACCATATTATTTTATATATATGTATGTGTGTATATATATATATATACACACATACATATATATCCCTGTTTATAATTTTATTATTTTTATTTTATTAGGTTTGTTTGTTAGTTTCACTTTTGTTTTGTTTTTTTGTCTTTTTGAGATGAGGTCTTGAGTGACCTGAAACTCATTACCTGGTTGGACTTGAACTCACAGATGCCTGCCTCTGCTTCCGAGGTGCTGGGATTGGAGGCATACAATACCAAAACCTAGCTTTAATTCATAATTTTAAAAAGGCAATGAATGAGTGAGGAAAAGGGCAAGAGAGACACAGTGTTCCCTACCCCAGATAGGCAGGCAGGTAAATAGGTAGAGGTGTGTGTGAGTGTGTGTGTGTGTGGGGGGGAGGGGAATTGTTGAAACAAGGTCCATGAATATAGCCCAGGCTGCAAATGAATTTAATATATAGCCAATGAATTTTTTTTTTTTATCCTGATCCTCCTGTCTCTGGCTCCCAACTGTTAGGACTGCAGTGCATGGCACCATGCTTGTCTAGATTAAGTCTATGGTCTTTTAACATTTCCTTTTCTGATTAACAAGAAAAAGAATAGAATTTTTGGCTCAGCAGAAAGCCAGGAAAAACTATTCACCAGGTATTACAGATGCTTATCCAAGGCAAAACACAAAGAACTCAAAGTGAGCAAGTTATTATGCTTAGTATTTACCACAGGGAGAAAGCCCAGAGTCCCAGATAAGAGTTCCCCCACTCCTGAGTCCATCTCCACAATGATATGTATGTATTGTATATAGTACCTATTGTATATGTATATATTACCTATTGGGCTATCTCACACCTACGTAATCCGAACTCCTAGGGACTGGCCAGCAGTCTGGATGTCAGAGGCTCTCTTAAAGGTATGAGGAACCTTTTTGTAAACATTGTCTGCATAGTTTTTTCCCTCTGATTCCACCATGAGCTATGAGAACCAAATTAGCTTCCAGAAGTGTCTAGCGAGGTCTGTACTCACATGAAACCGTAGACTGCAGGGATGAAGTCCCAGGAGCTGAGAAGGAAGAAGGAGAGGCAAACTATTACCACTAGGCTTCCTGTGTACATCAAGGCGTACTCCCACGTGAAGATCCAGAAGTCTTTGCTCTGCACTTTAACAGGGATGTACTGCCGCTAGGAGAGAGGCCAGAACAGGACATTTAGGGACACCAAGGACAAAAACCAGCTATCAGCTTATGCATGAAGATCCCTCCTTTTCATAAAGCCCAGCCATGACACAAAGCTTTACAATTTCTCTGTTTCCTTTCTGTTTTTTTGAGACAGGGTTTCTCTGTACAGCCCTGGCCATCCTAGAACTCTTTTTGTAGGGCAAGCTGGCCTTGAACTCAGAGACCTGCCTGCCTCTGCCTTCTGAGTCCTCGGATTAAAGGCTTGCACCACACTACTTGGCAATGATTCTTTTCTTAAACCAGGAAAAAAAATGTTTTGAAAAAGGTATCCTGGGGCTGGTGAGATGGCTCAGAGATTAAGAGCACAGACTGCTCTTCCAAAGGTCGAGTTCAAATCCCAGCAACCACATGGTGGCTCACAACCAACAACCATCAGTAACAAGATCTGACGCCCTCTCGCCCTCTTCTGGAGTGTCTGAAGACAGCTACAGTGTACTTACATATAATAGATAAATAAATCTTTAAAAAAAAAAAAAAAAAGAATACATCCTGGGCTGGGCAATTGTGGTGCACACACCTTTAATCCCAGCACTTGGGAGGCAGAGGCAAGTGGATCTCTGTGTTTGAGGCCAGCCTGGTCTACAGAGTGAGTTCCAGGACAGCCAGGGCTACAAAGAGAAACCCTGTCTCAAAAAACAAATAAACAAACAAGTACATCCTCTGCCTCAGACCCACTAACACTGCTCCAGATGTGCATTCTGGACACGTGCACAAAATATCAGCCAGAAGATGCTATACCAGGAGGGAAGCATGGGCTTTAACCAATGGGACACCAGTGATTCCATACAAACCGTACCTACATGTGTCAACATAGCTAAATCTCAAACATGTAAGGGTAGCAGGAAATTACCAAATGATCAGTAGAAAATGAAAATACTTATGCTACCTTGAAATTATATCCAACAATATTCTGTGTTATTTATATATGTAGGAATTTAAGTGTAAAAGTTTTACGAAACATATTAGGATATACACAGCCTGGCAAGATGACTTGATGGCTAAAAGCACTTGCCACCAAGCCTGGCATAAGCCTAATCCCCAAGATCCACATGGTGGAAGAGAGAATCAAGTCCTGCAAGTTTCCCACTGACATTCTCACATGCTCTGTGGCATGTGTGTGCCATCATCACAAAAAAACAAATTTTCAAATATAATTTAAAATAATAAAAGAAAGTGGTCTGTTGTAGTGCACACCCTCATCCTAGCGTTCAGTAGGCAGAAGCAGGTGGGTCCCTGTGCGGTCAAGGCCAGGCTGATGTACAGGGTAAGTTCTAGGACAGCCACGGCTACACACACACACACACACACACACACACACAATCCCATCTCAAAAACTGGATGGATGGATAGATGGATGGATAAATGGCTAGAAGACAGATAGACAGACAGATAAGATATACACTGAAGTCATAATAATTTCCAAAAGTAAAAAGAAAAACACAGACTTTATAAGTTACATCCTGTTTACTTTGTATGTATGGTGGTGGACTGGACACTTGCCATGGGTGCCTATGGAAGTCAGAAGACAACTACAGAGTTGGCTCTGGTTTCTCACTATGTGGGCCCCAGAGAGCAAACCTGGATTCCTGGACTTGGCAGCGGGTGCCCTGATCCAGCAAGCCATCTCACTGGCTCTACTTAGTGTTCAATAAGTATGTTCAAGGCTAATAGCAGCCTGGAACGATGGTGCAGGCCCTTAATCCCAACACTCAGGAGGCAGAGGCAGACAGTTCCTGTGAGGTTAAGGCCAGCCTTGTCTACATATTGAGTTCCAGCCCAGCCACAGCTATATGAGACCTCATCCCTGTTTCCCCATAAAAGCAAATATGAAACAAAATGGTAAAAAAAAAAAATTATCTTTTAACTTTGGGACTCTTTAAAAATACTGATTGAGGGTGGGAGAAGGGTTAAGTTACTACTCCCGCCTTTCACATGAAAGAAAAGCACAGCTCAAAGATACAAAGAAGGTACCGACAGCGGCTCACACCTCAACTCCCTCAGCACTGCTGGGGCCGAGGTGAGAAGACTCTCAGTGGTCCAGCCTGGACTATTTTTTTCTCAAAAAAAAAAAAAAAAAGTAAAATATTAATGGGTAAAATTCTGAAAGGAAACAGACTTGGATAATCTCAAATTATCTCTCTGAAGGTACTTATGACCACAGGGCGGCCAAGCCTGACAACCTGAATTCAACCCCCAGGACTCACAAGGGACAAGGAGAGAACTGACTCTTGAGAGTTGCTTTTGACCTCTGCTTGTGCACTGTGTCATGCACACAAAGTACATTAGGGAGGCTGAGGAAAGCCAGTGTAGTGTAGCTGCACATGTAAAACCACACTTAATAAAAAGGAATATATGCAAAAGCATGACTAAATCTCACAAATAGACTGTTTGGAAGAAATGTAACACAAAAAATATTTTTATTTCACCTGTATCAAGTTCTGGGATAGAACTGGGAATGGTGGCTCATACCCATTAATCCCAATACTCGGAAGGCTGAGACAGGAGGATTGCTAAAAGTTCAAAGCCAGACTCGGTTAGAGAATAAGTTCTAGGTCAGCATAGGCTACAGAGTAAAATCCCGTCTTAAAAAATAAGATAAAAATAAAACTAGTTATAGAACAGGCAGAACTATAATTGTTATTAAAATCCAGAACAGGTTCCATTATGGTATTTTCCTTCTTTTTTGTTTTTTTTGTTTTTGTTTTTGTTTTTCGAGACAGGGTTTCTCTGTGTAGCCCTGGCTGTCCTGGGCTCGCTTTGTAGACCAGGCTGGCCTCGAACTCAGAAATCCACCTGCCTCTGCCTCCCAAGTGCTGGAATTAAAGGCGTGCGCCACCACCGCCCGGCTAGTATTTTCCTTCTTATTGAGACTATTTTAGCCGGGCGGTGGCGGTGCACGCCTTTAATCCCAGCACTTGGGAGGCAGAGGCAGGTGGATTTCTGAGTGTCTGGGTGTTTTGCTTACATGTGAGCATGTGTATCATGGGTATGCCTGGTGCTGCCGCTTCCCCAAGGGCCAGGATTTCAGGCTGCACTGTCACACCATCTTTCATTATGGCATTTCCATGTGTCACTGTCCCTGTTCTAATTTCTCTCTTCCCCAGTGCGCTCTTCTGCACTCCCTGTCCATCTCTGTCTGTTTACTTCCCCTGCAGAATTTCCCCGTCCACCTTCATATCACCTGTTTTCCATTAACTGCATAAGAGTTCAATACTGGGCTGGAGAGATGGCTCAGCAGTTAAGAGCACCAACTGTTCTTCCAAAGGTCCTGAGTTCAATTCCCAGCAACCATATGGTGGCTCACAACCATCTGTAGTGGGGTCTGGTGCCCTCTTCTGGTGTGTCTGAAGAGAGTAATGCTGGTGTACTCATATGCATAAAATAAATAAATAAATCTTAAAAAAAAAAAAAAAAGGATTCAATACTATCTCGAGACAAACAAAATGTAAAACATGCAAGGGCCTGCTCCCCCACAGGTTCTTCTCTAAGCTTACCTCTTCCCAGTTCTACTCTGTTGACACTCATCTCTCTCCCCTTAAATGTGCTGGCACTACTTGAATTAGTGAAAAATACAAGTAAAAATTCAGCTCTGAAGTCTCTAGCCCTACCTAGAACTCACTCTGTAGACAGGTTGGCCTCAAACTCACAGAGACCCGCCTACCTCTGCCTCCCAAGTGCTGCCATTAAAGGTGTGTGCCACCACCGCCCAGCCTCACCAGCACTCTGCAAATGCTCAACAGCCAAATGCAGCTTATGACGACTGAACTATGTGACTGCTGGACTTTGTGATTAATGTATATTGTGTGGCTGCTATATTTGTGTGCATGTGATTGAATACTGTACTGATCAGGTAGGTACAGAACATCTTCTATCATCACAAGAAGATCCATCAGGGGCTAAAGAGATGGTTCAGGGGATAAGAGCACTAGCTGTTCTTCCAAGGCACCTGGGTTCAATTGCCAGAACTCACATGGTGACTCCTATCTGTAACTCTAGTTGCAGAAGTCCTGATACTCTTTTCTGGCCTCCATGAGCACTGCAGGCATGTGGTGCAGAGATACACAGGGAGGCAAAACATACATACACATAAAATAAGAATAGATCTTTTTTTTTTTTAAGAATAGATCTTAACAAAAGATTCTTAAATAGTAATTTTTTGGAACCACCATGCCTTGCAAACTGAAATTCATTTGCTGTTGCTGCTGCTGGTGCATATGCGCTAAGCCTTGTGTATGTGTCAACTGTGGATGTCATGCAAAAGCCATTCACTGTACTGGTTTAGTGGTGTGTACTTATTTACTTGTGTATGTGTGGGGCACAGGAGAAGGTTCGAGGACAACTACCAGGAGTTGGTTCTCTCCTCCCACCACAGGGGAAGGGGCAGGGCAGATAGCCATTTAGGCATCAGGCTTCTCCTTTGCCTGCCAGCCATCTTCACGGCCCTTGTTTTGTTTTTTTTATGAGACAAGGTCTCACGTAACCCAGGTTGGCCTCAGGCTCACGTGTAGCCAAGGACAGGAACTTTGGATCCTCTGCCTCCACCTCCCTAGTCATGGGTTATAGATACACTCCATTGCACCTGACTGTATTGTGGAGCACTGGGGATAAAGCCCAGGTCAAGTATTTTATCAACTATGCTCTTCAGGTTGGATCTTGAGTCCTCTTGGGATGACTTCAGTAGTGGCTGGTGACCTGTTATCTGGTGTCACAACGTTCTATGATCACCCTGTTTCTCTAAGAAACTCATTTCTTTTCAGGGTGAATGGCATCTCTAGATCACAGCCTGGGCACTAAGGATGCTCACTGGATGACGCATCGATTCTACACCTTTTAGTGAGCACATGATACACAGACACACACAAAAACAAGTATCAAATACCTGCAGGCAGACAGGTAACAAGCATGACAGAAATGAAGCATGGGGATTTTGGTAAGGTTAAGAAGGGATGCTCTATGTGAAGGAAACAGAGCTTCAAATTCTTCAAAAGAAGCCAGAGAGGCTGGTGAGATGGTTTATGTCAGTAAAGGGCTTGCCATGCAAATACAAGGATCTGAGTTTGATTCTCAAAACTTATGCAAATCACTGCTGGGTGTGGTGGTGTGTGCTTGTAATCCCAGCACTGGGGAGGTGGACATAGGGGGATTTCATGAGTTCACTGGCTAAACAGCTATTTGCTGAGTTCTAAGCCAGTGACAGACTCTGTCTCAAAACAAAAACAAACAAACAAAATAAATGTGGCCCTATTCGAAGGTTTATGGATATGTACACACAATATCCCAGAGGCATACTATTACTAGCATATATAAACATTTAGGGACAATTATTCTCAAATTGCTTGTTGAGAGCTTCTTGTGATAGAATACTGTCTTAGTCAGGGTTTCTATTCCTGCACAAACATCATGACCAAGAAGCAAGTTGGGGAGGAAAGGGTTTATTCTGCTTACTTCCACATGGCTGTTGATCACCAGAGGAAGTCAGGACTGGAACTCAAGCAGGGCAGGAAGCAGGAGCTGATGTAGAGGCCATGGAGAGATGTTCCTTACTGGCTTGCTTCCCCTGGCTTGCTCAGCCTGCTCTCTTATAGAACCCAAGACTTCCAGCCCAGGGATGGCACCACCTACAAGGGGCCCTACCCCCTTGATCACTAATTGAGAAAATGCCCCACAGCTGGGTCTCATGGAGGCACTTTCCCAACTGAAACTCCCTGTGATAACTCCAGCCTGTGTCAAGTTGACACATAAAACTAGCCAGTACACATACAAACCTTGTTACTGAAGGGAGAGGGCTTTTCAGGGCTAGACACTGACCCTAGAGCCTTGTACATGCTGGGCTAGTGCTCCATCACTGAGCTTTATTTAACTCAAGTCCCTCTCCTCGGTGCTCTAAAACATCTCCATAGAAACCATTTTCTTTCATGATATGAAAGGGGGAAAAGCTAGTTATGAGACTCAAGCTGCTTAGATTAGCCAAATTGGGGATTATGGGTTTAAGTGAAATATCCTGCCTACCCCAATATATATGGTGGAGAGTGATCAATGAAATCAGCTGATATCATCCTCTGGCGTCTATAGGCAGATACATACATGTTCATGTGCATCTGCATACACACTTGCTTCCCACATATGTAAACACATACACATGCACATATTTACATGAAAAAGGTTACGTTTTTAAAAATTCATCTTAAATTTGCACGTTCCGTTACGTAAGTGTATATATGTGTGCCTTTTAAGTGTGCACATAGGTATCACTCCTTAGGTACTGCTCACCTTTCCTTTCCTTTTTTTTTTTTTTTTTTAATTTTTTTTTTATTTTTTATTTTTTTGAGACAGGGTCTCACATTAGCCTGGAACATAACAAAGGGCTAGAGTAGCTGACTAGAGTAGCTGACTAGTGAGGAAGAGGGACCAGAAGTTCAAGGCTTCCTCAGAATGGTGAATTATAAACACATGATCAAGATTTGCCCTGTATTTTTCCTATTTATAAAAAGGAAAAAGCTAACACACCTGCTGCCTCAGCCCTGGAACCGTCCTGGAAGCAAGCAGAAAATGCTGGGGAAATGGAGCAGGAAGTAAAAATTCTAATAAGGGCTCCTCCTGAGGAAGGCCTGGGAAAGATGCAATTACAGATTGTCAAGAATAACCTGAATGGATTGACCCCCCTGTGAGGCATCATGAACGACCTCAGACACAGAAAAGTATGGAAATCATAGGCCTAAGTTCTTCAATTCAAAGATAAGAGGTCAGATTGTAAAAAAAAAAAAAAAA
>JADRCD010204553.1:42667-62467 GCA_019843815.1 Montemys delectorum | reverse complement strand
CTCTCTCTCTCTCTCTCTCTCTCTCTCTCTCTCTCTCTCTCTCTCTCGTGTGTGTGTGTGTGTGTGTGTGTGTGTGTGTGTGTGTGTGTTCCTCATTCAAGTCCAGTTTGCATTGGCTGGCTACTCCTGGGCATGGGCCCTGGCTTAGAGTGCAGTCAGTATTCAAGAAGTCACCTCAAAAACAAGCAAACAAATAAACAACAACAACAACAAAAACCTGATTTTTACTCTCCCAGCAGTAACTGAATGCCAATAGCCCCTCAGCTAGAGTTGGTGCCCATCTCTCCTCCTCCATACTGCTATTTGCTGTGGCTTGGGCTCAGGTGGGTCTCTGGCATGCTGTCACCATTGCCGCAGACAGTTCATCCATACATCTGTCCTGTTGTGTCTGGAAACACTGTCCACATGAAGTCTTCCACCCCCTCTGGCTCTGAGGGTCTTCCCAACCACTTGCTCTTCTCATAGATCACAGAGCACTGAAGGGAGGGGGAGGGGTGTGGTGTAGACATGGCATTTAGAACATAGCCTTCTGAAGTCTCTACACAATGATGAGTTTGGATTTCTGTGTAAATTGTTGGCCATAACAGATGTGGGCTAAGTGGAGGATCTCCAGGAAATGATTGTCCTTACAAGAAGCTGCTGCTTTCTGTCAGGCACTGTTCTTGCAGAAAACAAGCCTCCAGCCCCAGTCCCCTCTAGGCTATCTCCATTTCAGTTGCCCTGCCCTTGCCAGGAAATATGGAAGAGCTTGGGTTTGCTTTACTCTCTCAGTTACAAACACCAACTGGGTATAGATAGAGGAGAAACGCTTCCTCTGTTGATCCTTGGCACTCGACTGACTCATAAGAAAAGTATATGAGTGCAGGGTGAAGTGGAGACTGTGTGTGTGTGTGTGTGTGTGTGTGTGTGTGTGTGTATGTGTGAGATGGAATTATCTGGAGTCTTTGCTGAACAAAAGCAGATCACACTTAACTGTTGTTAAAGATTGTACCACAACAATCAGAGACTGAAAACACCCAGGACAGTATGAACCCTATAGCTTGGTGCCTCAGGCACCCATGATAAACTCCAGATACAAACACATCAAACCTGTACCTCCAGGGTCCCGCCACCTTCATGGCATCACATGGGCAAGGAACCCTCACTGTGTTCCCCCGCTTCTTCAATCAAGAGGTCACCATTAAGGGACCCCAGCCAGCTGCTGACTCTGGCTGGACCTAGACTTTCTCCTGCGATCTCTTTTTAATTTCTGTGGGAATAAACTGGTTGCTTCCAGCTATATTATTAAAAGTACATAAGAAACAAGTGTTCGTTAGCCCTCTCAGCTCTAGCTGGAACACTAGTTTTCAATTTTCTTTTTACTCTCAGTAGCATGTGCTAACACACTGGGCTGAATTTTTCTCCTTTTTTTACTCTGCACCGTATCTATAGCACAGCTTCTGATACCTCTACATAGTTTCTTCCATTTCAATCTCCCCTAAACAAACTTCAGCAGAGAGCAATGTTCCAGGAACTATGCCAACCTTTGAGAAAACAAAGATTAGCAATATAATACTGCATGGCTTTTAAACAGTCACCCGGCCGCCAATCTACAGAGGAACAGGCAAGGGACATGAGATGAATAACCAACGCTACACAAATTAGATCTGCAGTTGGCGTATAAAAAGAACAAGCCTGGTCACAGGCCTTGGAAAGAGGAGAACAGAAGGACATAAAATAATAAATGTTTACAGGCATTCAGGGAGAGCGAGATTACTGCTTCTTTTGCAGCAGACTTATCATTGAAAAATTATTAATCACTCAGAGGTGGATTATTAAGATGGAATCAGCAGAGACCTCAAATGGAAGCAAAAGCTTCCTCTCCCCTTGTTGGGAACAAGTAGAACAAGTTGGCTTTGAATGGCCAGACATCTCCAAAATGACCTTTCTTTTTCCTCTATTTTTTTTTTTTTGCAATTGTTTTAATATTTAGTTGAAACAAGTGTATTGTCTCTGCACCTTTTTGAACCTTCTGAAAACTGAATGTGTGAAGGGGACCATGTCTCTTTTCTCTTCTGCCCTCCACCCACAGCTTTTGAAATCCATTACATAAGGGCTAAAATGCCTGGTAAAGCCAATTATTGATGCCTGGAAGACTGGTGTCACAGGTTGACTCTCTGGGGTTAGGGACAATGGTGGCCGTGTCTTCTGTTCTCCCTTCTCACAGCCTGCCTGCTGACTTTGATGGAGAAAATTCTGAGAATGGATGGCCTCCCGAGTGTTCCCACTGCTACCGTAACCATTGCTTTCCAGACAAGGAGGCTAAAGGTAGAGAGATCCAACCTGTTCCACATCACACAGCCAGGCAAAGCAGTGTGTCCAGGATTTGGACCCAGGCTGCCTGACTCCAGTGTCCTTTGTATTTAATGGTGGTGTTATTGTTTGTCAAATAAGAGCTTACAAGTTCAGGAAAGGCTCGGATCTAGGCTAGGGATGAAGTTTAGGTCCCAGGTCCAATGGGCCTGCTGGCTTTCAATTTCAAAGGAGGCGCTAAGGAAGATAGTTCTGCTGTTGAGAGCACTGGCTGACCTTCCACAGGACCAGGGTTCAATTCCCAGAACCTGTGGGAAAGCTCCCAAATGACTGTAACCCCAGTCCCAAGGGATCTTGACACCCACTTCTGCCATCCTTTGTCACCAGGCCCACACATGGTGCACACACATGTAGGCAAAGCCTCAGACACATTAAATAAATAAATCTCTTATAAAAGAGAAATGGAAAATATATTAGTATAGAAGAAGGAATGGGTCATAATTAAAACTCGAAACAGGTACAAGCGTCACCTAGCTTTCTCCTTGAGATGTCCTTGATCTGCTCTGTGTTCTGTGCTGTCTGACTAAGAGTGTCTCCTAGTATCATGCTTACAATCAGCCTTGAGACACATGCAGGCATTTTGACTCGTTATGAGTACAGGGACTGTAAGGACACACTGTATGGGAGCCTGGGAGCCACACTTAGCCAGATGACACTTTTGTTCCTTTGAAGGTGAAAAACAATCTCTTTGTTGGATTTCTGTCCTTTTAAAACCTGCTATCAAGGAGGTTACACTCAGGCACAGTTGTCACAGCTGTGGGATATTGTCTTGGTCAGGGATCAGGCTAGTCGCCCTCAGAAGTAAATTAAGAAAGACAGTGAATGGCCTTTGTGTTTGCTTGTCTTTACCAGGCATAACCTCTCTCCTCACAATTTAGCTCAGTGGAAATTTCACCTCTTAGAAGCCAACCTTTGGCATCTCCCTCCAATATCACCCTATCTTATTTAGTTTCCTTCAGGGAAAGTGATACATCTCTCTTCAACCATTAGTTATGATCATTAGTTAGAGCTATCAGAATCACAACACAGAGCAGTTATAGATCACCAATGGCATGACTAGTATTACAGGGTCATTGTCATGAGTTATAAGTGCACTGAAGGCAGGCCTTCTTCCTTGGATTCAGTGCTGCTCCCTCAGCTTCTGCTACGACCTGGCATCCGGGAAGAGTTTACTCTCGTTTGATTAGATAGATGAATGCCTGAATCTTTTAGCCAAATGATGGCCAAAAACAGGACCAGAAAAAGCATCCAATAAAACATAGCTAGCGTTGGCATATACAGGCCAATTTCAACCTTTCATATCCCTTGGCATATCCCTTTCCAGCAAACTCAAAAAAGAGTAAGATTCTTTCTCCCAAGTGGTCAACATGTGCACAATACATTATAGCTAGCCGGCTAGCTAGCTAGAATCTCCTAACCAGTCTCTGTGCAGAGGCTGGGCTTGCCCACCATCCTTGCAACAGAATCATTTCACAGTCTGCAGTTATTTCTTGCTTTCCTTATGTGGTTGAATATGTTGTGTATTTGTGCACTTACATGTGAGATACCATATGATTTAGTATACATGCAAGAAGTTTTGCTTGTCTGTCTGTTTGTTTGTTTTGTATCTGAACAACTGCCAAGTTAAATTAGCAGAACACCGATAACAACAGTCCAGATACTGGCCAGAGATCTTCACAGTAAAACCTTGCTGGAACTCTATGTGATCAGGTACTAGGAAGGGATAAAGGAAAAAATTATACTGCAAACTTGTAAATTGAAGGGTAAAAATAAGGCAGATTTGCTGTAAGGCCCAGAGTGGGGCTTTTTGGAAAAAATTTTATTATTTTCTATCCTTATTATTGAAAATAATTTTCATACAATATATTCTGATTATCCTTTCCCATCCCCCTCACCTCACAGGTCCTTCTCCCCCAAGGCCTACAACAACTTCACAACTTCTTTCTCTCTTTAGAAAGCTGAGGGAGAGATGGGATTGGGGCTTTGAGGATGGGAGACCAAGAACAGAGACAACAATGGAAATGTAGATAAATAAAATAACCAATAAAATGAAATAAAATAAAATCAGTAAATAAATAAAATTAAACAAATAAAATTAAATTACTTTGATACTTTAAACAAAGAGAAAGCAACCAAAAGGTAAACAAATCAAAGTAAAACAAAACACAAAGAGAAGACATAAGAAGCACACACACACAAAAACATAGCTCATAAAACACAAAATCAGAAATCATAATCTACAAACAGAAGACCAGTAAGACCAAAAACAAGACCAAACAAAGCAACACGAGACAAAAAGTCTACAAAAATATAGTTGAGTTCATTTTACATTGGCGATCTACGGTGGGGCATGAGCCCTACCATTAAGTGTGTTTGATATACACAGTGAGAATCCATTGGAGAAAACCAATTTTTTTTCTTTGTAAGCAGATGTCCACTTCCCCCTCTTAGCATTGAGATCCTGTGCGGCTGGAACCTGTACAGGTTCTGCACATGCTGCCACGGTCTTTGAGGTCATGAGAGCATCCCAGTCTGTTGTGTCAGGAAAATACTGTTTACTTGGAGTCCTCCGACCTCTCTGGTTCTTACACTCTTGCCACTCCCTTTTTTGGGGGATCTCTCCCTGAGCCTTTCAAGGGGGAGGTTGATGAAGGTATCCCTTAGGACTAAGTGTTCCAAAGTTCCTCCCTTGTGTGTTGTTCAGTTGTGAGACATTTCATTCCCATCTGCTGCAAGAGGACGCTTCTCTGATGATGGACAGGTGAGGCACTGATCTACAGGTAAAGCAGACTGTCATAGGGAGTCATTTTATTGCTATGTCCCTTTAGCAGAACTATTGTTTTTGGTTTCTCCTAGATCCACGGCCTACCAGTTTCATGGTAGGCTGCCCATGCAGTGTTAGGCATGGACTGCATCTTGTGCCTTTACATCCAGTGGGAAAGTGATTGAGTACTGTCCTCGTGTTTGTGTCACTATTGTTCCAGAATATCTTGGAGACAGGTCACTGCTGTAGATTGCAGGGTTTGTAGCTGGGCTGATGATCAGTTACCCTTCTCCTTGGGTAGATGTCTAGGTCAAGCATTGTCTCCCCTGTTATTTGATGATTGCTTTTATATTTCTTTTATATATGCATATATTTTGAGAGTCTTCTATAGGTCTCCATGGGACCCCTCTAGTGGCTTTGAGTGTTACTTGTATCTGTCTCTTTACTTTCTCTCCACATTTAATCTTCTCACTCCCATCTGCCCCTCATCTCTCTGTAATATATGTTTTATTTCCCCTTCCCTGTGAGATCCTCCCCTTTCCTTACTCAATAGCTAACCTCTGTGGTTATACGCATTGTAACTTGCTTATGGAAGGTTTAAAAGCTAACATCTGCATAAAAGAGAATATACACACTATTCTTTGGGATCTGGGTAGTCATACTTGGGATAACCTTTTCTAACTCAACCCATTTACTGGAAACTTTTATAATTTATTTTTAACAGTGGAATAATTCACATTTTAATTATCCATTTGCTTGTTGATGGACATCTAAACTCTTTGGAATTTCCAGCTATTATGAATAAAGTAGCAATGAACAAGGTTGAACAAAAGTCTCTGTAATAGAATGTTGTCCTTTTGGTGGCTATGCCCAAGAGTGTTATAGCTGGATCTTGAAGTAGATCTATCCCCAGCCTCCTGAGGAATCACCAGACTGATTTCCAATATGGCTGTACAAGTTTCCACTGCTACTATCAATGAGCAAGTGTTCACCTTTCGCCATATCCTTGCCATCATTAGCTGTCATTTTTTAAATTGATCTTGACAATGTTGAGTGGTGTAAGATAAACTCTAAAGGAGTTTTGATTTGCATTTCCATAAAGACTAAGGATATTAAACATCCCTTTAAGTGGTTCCCAGCCATTTGTGTATCATCATTTGAGAACTGTCTAGACCTGTGCCCAGTTTCCAGTTGGGTTGTTCATTTTCTTGGTGTCTAGATTTTTTAGTTCCTTGTATATTTTAAGTATTAACCCTCAATGTGTAAAAATCTTTTCCCACTCTGTAGGCTGCCACTTTGCCTGATGAGTATGTACTTTGCTACACCGAAGCTTTTCAGCTGTTGGTCTTAGTGTCTGTATTAGTGGTGTTTTATTCAGAAAGTCTTTTCAGTGCCTATGAGTTCAAGACTATTTCTCACTCTCTCTTTTATCAGATTCAGGGTATCTCAACTTATATTGGGGGTCCTTTATCCACTTGGAGCTGAGTTTTGCACAGGGTGGATCTACTTGAATTCTTGTACATGTAGCCATCTAGATTTTCCCTCATGAGTTTTGGAAGATGCTGTGTTTTATTTACTATGTATTTCTGGCTTGCTTGTGAAAAATCAAATGTCCATAGGTGTGTGGAGTTACATCTCAAGTTCATTTCAGTCCTGTTGCTCAAGGTGTCTGATGTGATGCCAACATCATGCTGTTTGTGTAGTATAGCTCTGTAGTACAGCCTTAAGTTGGGGTGGTGAGAGCTCTAGCAGCTCTTCCATTTTCTAGGATTGTTTTAGCTATCCTGAGTTTTGTGTTTTCATATGAAGCTGAAAATTGTCCTTTTAGTTTTTGTGAAGAATTATTATGTTCAATTTTTGTGTTGGGATTTTAATGGGGATCTAACTGAATCTGCAGGTTACTTTTGATAGAATGGCCATTTTCACTATATGAACCCACGACATGGGCTCTGCAGATCTTTTCCTCTTCTGATGTCTTCTTCACTTTATTTCTTCAACGTCTGAAACTTCTTATTATACAAGTCTTTCACTTGCTTGTTACTCCTGGCTGCTGAGAAAGGTGCTGCTTCCCTGGTTTCTTTGGTTTCTTTTTCAGCCCACTTGTACATAGAAAGGCTGCTGGTTTTATGAGTTAATTTTGTACACCGCTGCTACTTAGATGAAAGTGTCGATCAGCAGCAGAAGCTTCCTGTTAAAGTTTTTCGGGTCTTTTATATATAAAATCAAGTCATCTGCAAATAAAGACACTTTGACCTCTTTCTTCCCTAGCTGCATCCCTACTCGATCTCCTTCTGTTGTCTCATTACTCCAGCTAAGACTTCAAGTACTATATTGACTAGGTATGGGAAGAGTGGACATCATTACCTTGTTCTTGATTACAGTGGAAATACTTTGTGTTTCTCTATAGCTAGGTTGATGTTGAATATGGTTTAAATTGTTTATCTGGGTTTGATTTAGTTTAAGTAGGTCATATATATCAAAACTGTATCCTTTTGTTTTAGATTTTTCATTTTGATGGTATATGGATTTTTATAAGGCATGTCTTTATTATTCCTTAGACTTGTGATTTTCACCCCCCCCACCGCCAGCCCCATTTTCATCTCATATTTCACTAATTTGAATCTTCTATTTCTGTCATTGGCTTAAATTTCCTAAGGGTTTATAATCTTGTGATGTTTCTGAGATAAACTCTGTTTTATTGATTCATTATATTTTGAATTACTGATTTCATCCTGAGTTTGTTTCTCAGTGTCCTCTTTTGAGGTGATATTTCTTCTTTTACTCTAGAGCCTTCAGGAGTGCTATTAAGTTGCTAATAATAGCTCTCCAACTTGTTTCTTAGAGCTGGCTTCATTGTGTCCCCTAAGTTCATGTATGTTGTACTTTCATTTTCATTGAATTATAAAGTGTTCTTTTAAATTTCCTTCTTGATTTCTGAAGTGGCCCATTTTTCATCCAGTAGTATTTAGTTTCCACGAGCTTGGAAGCTTTTTGTTGTTTCTATTGTTGTTGGTATCCAGCCTTAATTCATAATGGTCACATAGAATGCAGAGTGGTATTTCAATTTTCTTTCATCTGTTGACACTTGTTTTTTTGTCAAAGTATGTACAGAGCATCTCTCATAAACATCACCTGCCAATAAAAAAGCCAAAGGCCAATGAGAGGAGACAGTAAATAGGAGGTGGGACACTGGCAGGAAGAGATAGGATTCTGGGAAATAGTCAGAGATAAAAGAAGGACACAGAGAGCTGAGAGAGCTGAGACGGGAGACAGCCTGAGAAGATGGATGTAAACCAGCAGAGAGACACTGAGGAGAAGCGCAGGCCGGAGTGGCTGGATCTGAAGGAAAGGTAATTAACCACATGGCACACAGAATAGTCTACGTGGGTTAAATAAGTAATGAGTTAGTCAGGTAATGAACCAAAGCTTATATCCTACGCGTTTAATAATAACTAATTAGCCTCTGAATTGTTATTGATGGGAATGAAGAGACCAGAAGGAAAACGGATTAAAAAATTATTTTTATACAAGTATGTTATTAGATTTGGAGACAGTTCCATGAGGTGCTGAGAAAGAGGTATATTCTTGTATGTTTAGGTGAAATATTCTGTAAATACCTGCTAGGTCCATTTGATTTACAATATTATTTAATCCCAGCATTTCTCTATTTAGTTTATATCTAAATAGCCTATCTATTAGTTAGAATGGAATATTAAAGTCTCCCACTCAGTGTGTGAGGGTCAACATGGAACTTCAGCCTGGGCAGTACTTCTTTTATGAACTTGCTTTGCCCTAGTGTTTGGTGCATGTGAATTTAGTGTCTTCTTGGTGGATTTTTCTTCTAATGTGTAGAGAGTGCTCTTTCAGGTTGGTCAGTGGCAGAGAGGACTAGAGATAGGTGGGAGGGGGCAAATGGCTGAGATGGGTTTTGAAAGAGCTGAAGTGATTCTTAGGGTCCTTAGGGAATTAGCGATATGGTTGGAGGAGGGATTCCTTCAAATAAGCTGTTGAAAGATAAAGAATAATCTGGAGGGCCATGGATGAAGGCGTAGGAAGGTCTGTAGGTTTGTACCAAGAGTTGGAATAACCAATGAATGAAATTGGGGGCAAAGGCGGGGCACTAGCAAGCCATCTGCTACAGGGCTGAGTGAGGACGGACAGATCGTAACATAGAGCAGGGACTATGGTGTGAATCACCTACCTGAATCTCAGCTCTGGGTGGCTCCTGGGGGTACCAGGTACAGAGTGGTCCTAGGTACTGGAGGCTGGCACAAAGGAATAGGAATGGACTAGAAGGGAGTGCCAAGAGACTCCACAGGAAGAAGGGAAGCTGGCCTTGCATCAGTGTTTGGTGGAGTCCCCAGGGAACAGAGGTGGGCTGGGAGAAGAGGGTGAGATGGTAATAGAAGACGGAAAGGGAAGTAAAAACCACGTACTGGAATCCCAGTTCAGGTCTGTGTGGTCACTCTGTGGTATTTTCTACCCCCTTAAATCTCTAGTGCTATCAGGGGACCTAATCCACTGAGGGAAGCAGGCATCTCTGCCTCCCACTTGACCAGTTCTCTAAGCTAGTCATCATCCACTATGCATCTTGTAACTGCTGTGATTGCCATCACAGTGAGTGGTAGAGTGGGACACAGAAGGCATGGGCTAGGACTCTAGCATTTTATGCTCTGAAAGGGAATATAAGGTCTTTCTACTTAGCTCAGGAAAGAGTTAAAGGTAATAATACAGCATTGGGGACAAATTGTATTGTTTATGACATTATTTCAAGACAACATATCTCACGTTCAAAAAGGAGTGGGTATTGTGACAGGGACATGTACCATTTATAATAGATCCTGTCCATACTGTAAGTGCTGGTGGGAACAGTTTTGTCAAGAGACTCAGGATAGGATAGGTATAGGATGTTCTTGTGCAAATTAAAAGGATTAGGAAGTGTGATGAAGAATTCCTGGCCCAAGGCCAGGGCAAATTCAAAAGCAAAAGTCACAAGGAATCCCATGAAACAGATTTGCAATGGAAACTGGGTTTAAGGTGGATCCAAAAATTTTAAGGTGTCCCTAGAAAAGGGCTAGCTGCAAAATTGCACAAGTCTTGTCTGGGGCCACGTGGTGCTTGACCTTGGCGTCTTGGACTCTGATGAATCACCTATTGCCAGACCTTCAGCAGCCCTCACTCCCTCAGAGGCCTGGGAAGCTCAACACCACCACAGTCCATTGTCTGCTCCCTTTTGTGTCAGATTGCCTGCTCTTTTATTGAATTTAAGTTTGCCCTTCTTTTGTTAAATTTATTTTTCTGCTCAGCTGTCCTGAACTTCGTTCAAATGCCATTTGTGTGTGTGTGTGTGTGCGTGTGTGTGTGTGTGTGTGTGTGTGTGTGTGTTTGAAACTTGGCCATTTAATTTACAGAAAGCCTTGGGAAACTTTTAGGTTTCAGGTTGTGTAGAGGAACACATTGCTTTGAGTTTTGACCCCCAACTGATGTTTTGAAAAGACCAGAAGGACTCCAGCTGTACCTTCAGAGTCTCACCAGGTGAGTTGGGGCAGGGGATTGGAATCATATGGGATATTGCTGTACTTGTTATATTTTCATGTAGTCATTACGATTCATCACAGTAAACTAAAAATGTAAGAAGAGAGGAATAAAAAGGTACTCACTAGTGAGCATGATCAGTCTTCTGTTACCCAGACCCAAAGCCAAGAACCAGGGAGCTTGGCATTGCCGCACGTCCCTTCCCCAGGCTGCTCTTGATTTTCCAGCTGAAGCATTTGCAACATTTCTAGTTTATGTGGATCACTACAAATATATTTGATCAAAGGGATGAATCCTTGCCCATCTTGGGCCATGAAAAGCAGTCTGTGTTTTGGCTGAGCGAGTCTTAATTTCTGAAGACCCAGTGGAAGATTATACAAGGGGCGGAACAGTGGAGACACGGTCCCAAATGTAAATGGATGGCTGGCACCACGAGCCCTCACTCCATTATTCTGTGGCCAGACAATGCCCCAGCTCCCAGCATTCTGGCTGGATTCTACCCCCACAGTCAACTGACCACAGCCAGGTATGTCCTGCCCAACAGACAGATAGCCCAGCCCACCACATTAAGGAGCAATTTGCCCCTCCCCTTTCTCTTCTCTCTCTTCCCTTAGCCTCTTACTCTTCTTATCTTTACTTTCTCCTTCCCCCTTCCCTCTTTCTCTACGTGGCTATGGCCAGCCTCTACTTTCCTATCTTCTTTCTCCTTTCTATAATAAAATATCTTACCATCATGCGTTGCCTCCTTTCAAGTAGACATACTGTGTTGGCCCAGCTTTTGCAGCTACAAGAGCCCAAACCATTTGGGCAGCTACTTCCACTGCGGGGACTGAGGCAGGAGTCGCCCCTTTCTACCTTTGTTCTCAGCTCCTCTGTGGTGTCTAGCATCACCTGCGATGCCTGGGGGCTAGAGGCCCAGGGACCACCGCCCCCTACACACACACACCGCAGTTGTTCCCCTCCGCTCCCCGAGGACTGGGATCCAGATGCCCACTTGGTGGAGTGGAGTGTGCGGACAGACACCCACGTCCGCCCCCCAGAGTACCAGACCTCTGGCAGGATGTAGACCGTTCTCTCCCCTCCCTTTCGCTCTCCCGCGTCCGCTGGCCAGCCTGCCAGCCGCCACAGTAGTGGCAGCAGTGGCATGGCACCGGACATGCCCATATACCTGAAAATAAGTCTGCTTTGAGTTTCAGCAATAAAAGTGAGTAGAGACCTTAGGGGGACCCTCAGCTTACCTCCAGCACAGTGTGACCAACAATTACCTGGAAAATAGACATATATTTGTTGGAGTAATGTCTTTGTGCACTGTGTAAAGATTATCCTTTTTTTATTTAAATGCTGATTTCTGAACTGGCAGAGATCTGATTACAGGCCAGATTTTGGTATTGTTACTCAGTCTCTCCTGCTTTAGCAGTTTGTAAACAATGTTCTCCTCCTTCTGACTGGTTAGAATAAAAAGCCTGTGGCTTATAACAAAAAGCAGAATAGTAAGGTGGGACTTCCAGAAAGAGAGAGGAATTCTGGGAAAGAGTCAGTGTAGGAGATTCACAGCCTGGGAGGAAGTTGGATGTATGAAATTAAGGAGCAGTAACCAGCTACATGGCAGACGTAGAAGAGTATCCATAGGTTAAATAAATGATCTAGTTGGGGAGCAAGCCTAACTTAAGGCCTAGACACCCACTAATAAATATAAGCCCCTGTGTCATTATCCAGGCATAAGGTGGGCGTAGAAAAGCCCCGAATGGTTCTACATACTCCTCATTTTAAAAACACCCCATGGAAGCCAGGCAGTGGTGGCGCACGCCTTTAATCCCAGCACTTGGGAGGCAGAGGCAGGCAGATTTCTGAGTTCGAGGCCAGTCTGGTCTACAGAGTGAGTTCCAGGAGAGCCAGGCCTACAAGAGAAACCCTGTCTCAAAAAACCAAACCAAACCAAAACGAGAACAACAAAATACCCCATGGAAATCAGATTTTATATAAAGTCAAGTTTTATCTCTTACTATTCCTTGTACACTGAAACAAAAATCAGGATGGCATGGGCTACACTGAGAGAAGGGGGTGCAGAGAGGGGGAAGAGAGAGACCATGTGAGTCTCTCAACTTAAAGGAGGCATGGGTTTTGTTCATGGTTTTCAGAGATTAAGTTCATAATCTTTGGCTCCATTGATTTTAAGACCACAGAGAGATGAAACAGAAGGAGTGGATTATAAGGGAGAGGAGGCTGCTCACCCCACAAGGGACAAGAAGTAGAAAGCACGGGGAAGACAGGGCCATGTGTGTCCTGTCTGTGCTGTTACTGTGCTGTTGCTGTGAAGAGACACCATGACCAAGGCAACTGTTATAAAAGAAAGCATTTAACTGGGCCTTGCTTATACTTTTCGGGGGTTGGCCCATGATCATCATGGTGGGGAGCATGGCAGTAGGCGTGCAGGCCTGTCACTGAGGCAGTAACTGTGTGCTTTACATTCTGATCCACAGGCAGTGGGCAGAAAGAAAGATTACAACTGGGCCGACCATGGGCTTTTGAAACCTCCAAACCCATCCACAGTGACATACCTTCAACAAGAAGATACCGCCTAACCTTTCCTAAAACAGTTCCACTAACTGGGGACAAAGCATTCAATCCCATGAGCCTATGGGGGCCATTTTTGTACAAAGCACAATATATAACTTTCAGAAAGGTCCCACCCTCAAGCGAATCAGGACTCTGCCTCCTGAAGTTTCTAGAAAGCTCCACCAGGTGGAGTGCAAGAGTTCAAGAATGAGACCCTGAGGGACATCTTACATTCAAAACACTGCCTCCAAGTTACCTCCTCAGTCAGAGCCTCTCACATCCATCTCCTAACTGCTTCAGTGTCTGTTTCTCCGGCATGTTCAGCCATCTTGTGGCTGCCTACTACTAATTTTTTCCCATTGGTGAAATAGGCAGTTGCTTTAAAATATGCCGTGATGTAAACACCAAAAGCTTGGGGAAGGTTCCTTTGGCATGGACAGGGTTAATTGGTCGGCACTCAGATCTGCATTCACACCTGTTCTCATGCTGCCTTACATCTCTGAGAGTTCATGGTAAGTGTCACTCTTAATTATATCCCTTCTATTTCATGATGAAACTACTACAACTTAAATTCAAATTATATTAGATTGAAGGTTTGAACTCATAATTTATCTATTTATCTATTACCTTACCTCAAAATAACTTGTTTTGTTTTTGAAGAAGCTTTGCTTCCTAAGAGGAAGTGGACTTCTTTCATGGAAGAGCAAGTCTGACGCTGATGGCGTTTTTTATTCCTATTTTCATTCTCTAGTTATCACAATGCTTTCTGTGTCATCCACAAATCTGCCCCCCTGCCTTACTCAATTCTTCATTACATGGCCCTCGTATGAAGGCCGTCTTTAACACCCTTCTCTCTGATATTTTAGATTTTGTCCTTATGCTGTATGCTGATGGTAACATTTCAGAAGTTACACTTTATTATTTGAAATACTTCGTCCACATTACTATTTTGCCAGATAAAAGTGATTTATTTATTTATTTGTTTATTAATCTGGAGACAGGGCCTCACTATGTCTTGCTGGCTGTTCTGGAGTTTGTTCTGTGGACCTGTGTGTCCTCCAACTCATAGACCAACTTGCCTTTGCCTCCCAAGCACTATGACTAAAGGTGTTTGACACCATGCCCAGCCTAAAATATTTAACTTCAAGTAAACAGTCTCAATAATTGAGGGCTAAATTTGGATAAAGAAGAAACTTCCTAATTCAATATTTCAATCTTGCTTATGTCTTGTTCTGAATCTTATTGTTTTATTTTAAATACATTTTTAGATTAAATAGAATTACATTATTTCCCCACTCCCTTTCTTCCTTCGAATTCTTCCCAAGTACATTCTCTCCAGCCACTCTATGTCTTCCCCCACAACCCTCAAATTAATCGCCTATTTGTCTTTGATTATCACTGATGTGTGTGTATTTATGTATCATGGTGCATGTATGCACAAATATATAAGTACAACATGCTAAATCCACTTTTGTTGTTTGTATGTATGGCTTCAGGGATACAGAAAAAAATGTAATGTCACCTGATAGTGAGTCTTCCATAATACCACAAGATGTTTCAGGAGGGTCATAGAGTTGCAAGGTGTACTCAGAGAGTGTTCTGTTATAGTAATCTCAAGATTCCTAACATCTGATATTTACACCCAGATGTCCCTTAATGAATGTTCAGTGTGCCCATTTCAAACCTTGTGATCTTTCTGACGGCTGTAGTGATCCAATACATGGGAGCAATTTGTATGCGAGGTGCAGTCCTTACCACTTAACACACAGTGCCTACTCTAACCTAACAACAGCCCAGTAGCACACATAGTACTACTCTGTAATGGACAACCAGTAAGGGGCCTCATCCCTGGGAGAGGCTAGTTCCCTCTCTCCCAAGGGTCATTAGTTGCCTGACACTCTTAGTCTAGGGAAGAGAAGTCATCTCCGCTCCCATATTATATGTCCATTGATGCTGCTATTGTTCCGATGTCACCCAAGCAGCCACTTCTCAGAGAGTCATTCTTGCCATAGACTTGCTAGTATTCCAGCTCTTAGAATTGTTCCACCTCCCATTCCATGCCGTTCCCGGTCTTAGATGCAGGAACTGTGAACTAGCCTTATTTATTATAGCTGGGCCTACCATGGCCGGTTGATCTCTACGTTGTGTCCAGTTGTGGTTTTCTGTGATGTTCTCCATTTACCATAAAGAGAGGCTTCTCTGACGGTGGGCGATAGCTACACTTCTCTGCAGGCATAAGGATGAAATTTAGAATGTTCTAAGGAATCATGCTGGTCCAGCAAAGTGGTGGTAGTAGGCCCTTTTCTAATGTCCGTGACATCACTAGCTCTGGAAAGCTGGCTAGCTTTTCGGTGTAATGGATTATTTCTCTCCTGATGTGCAGACCCCAAGTCCAACTAGGTAGCTACTGGTTACCAGCAACCTGTGAACGCCACTTACTGCAATTTTATGGCCAATCCATCATGCTATGCTGCTCATTTGAATGTTGTCTCCATTCTTATTTCTTGAGGCCCTCATATTTTATTCATTGAAATAATGAATGTTATCTTTATTTATAAGATGGAGACACTATTTTAAAAACAGGTACTTACAAACATCAACTCTAGAGCTATGATAGAAAATTAGTGTTTTGAAGAATTCTTTAGACAGAGTGGCTGGGGGTATGACTTTTTGAAATGTAATTTTTAAAGTAGGGTCTATATAGGAAAACATCCTTGAAGATTCTCTACAAAAAGGTTGTCTGAAGCAAGAATGTGGGTGCAAATGCCGAGTCAAAGTGAGCTTGATACCTTCCAGTCCCAGTTGTTGTGATATGTATAAAAACAATGAAAGCAATAGAGGCCATGAATTTGAGAGAAAACAATAGGGAGTTGGAGGGGGGAAGGGAAGGGAAAACTATCTAATTATATTTTAATTTAAAATGATTAAAAACAGAAAACATGTATTTTAGTCATGGATTCATAGGTTTCCATCCATCATGGTGAGGAGAGATGGTGGGAGCAGAGATCTTCAACTCACGGCAGAAGGGCAAGGCAAACTTTTCAAAAACGGCCCTGGGGGCCTGCTGTCCTTAAGATGGTGCCTGCCCATCTATCTTCTCTAGTCTTGAACTGTCGATTACGTCAGAGCTAGCACGATCTGTTCCCCTGTGGAAATGCTCACACAGGTACTAGAGGTAGCTTTCTCAAGCTCAAAGGCATCTCTCAGTTAAGTCAGTTTGATCTTCAAGATTAACCACCACAGAGGCGCAGGGTGCTCCAATGGTGATCGAGTAAGGGTCTGAAGTAAAGCAAACAACAATACAGACATTCACAAAGTTCCAGGAAGTGTCAACTCTTTTTCTCACCTTAGCTGATGGCGTCATTTCCTCTTTTCTTCACCGCATTTGAGAAATGTTCTGATTGACTTAAGCCAGATCACATGTATTCCTGGAGAAATCAAAGAAGTCCCCTCCCCACCCCTAAACAAGGGAACTATCAGTAGTGAGAGACAGCAGAATAGGGAGTGCCTGAAACATAGTTACTGGGGAAAGCGACCCATGTGGGACGCGTGGTACGGACAGTAGATGGTCTTCCTACTTCCAGCTCCTCAAAAATCCACACAAGCTTCATTCTAAACATGGCAGCAGCTGAGTCCTATATGATAAAATCTCCATCTTATTTCTCTATCATATTGAACAATAGACATTCCAATTTCTAATATACTTTAATACAGCTGAAGCATGTCTGACTGGATGTCACTTGACCCATGTCAAGGAGGTGGGTAAAAATAGGAAACCTGATCATTACTTTCCGGGAGATACTCTGCTAGACTTGATTATATATAGTTGTTGGGGTAATTTTGGTCCAGCAGTCTGGTATAAGGTAGGGTATTCAGCATCTTGATGCATCTGTAAAAAGAGCCTTGTAAATTAAATGTTTCATATCTCTCCATTAATTCTGGATCGGAATATATTCTAACATTCTTTAAGCTAATTTAAATTTCATACTACGTTAAAAGGACCTATTTTTTAATCTTTAAAAATATAGGAGCTAAGGAGAAAGCATGGAAATCTTTGCTACTGGAGGTACTGACACCATACTGGAAGAGGAAGAAGACGCACCTGTCTGTTTGTATTTAAGAACGGTTAACACATTGAGACTCCACAGAAACATGTGGGTCTACCCAGTAGATGGTCAGCCAACACAGAGAAATAACTCAAGCCAGGAAATATTGAAAAGGATTCCACAAAGAAAGAAAGAAAAAAAAAAAAAAAACGAGAAGAGACTTCAGACTGTGAACGGTAAATATTGTTAAAGTTATTTGAAAGCACTCTCTATTAAAAAAAAAAAAAGCAAAGAATAAGGATACTGCAAGCAGAGAGGAAGAATGCTGGAGGAGGTGTAAATCAAAGGTCGGTGGCGAAGGAAGCTGCAGTCTGTCGGGCAGTGATGGAAGCAGGTGGAGAAAATGACTGCTCTCGGCTCTTGCCCATAGGCCGGGCTGCGGGGGTGGGCTCTCCAGCGGGAGATCAGTAAATGTTTCTCCAGATTTGCTACCTTACTTTGTGCCACTATTTGAGGGTAAACATTTGATCTGTTATTGTCTAAGGACTGCTTTATTTTCTAGCTTCATATGATTCCACACTTAGCTTTTTCCCTGATGGGTCTAATGAATATCTCACCCTCGGGTTTGGACGCCGTTTCTCATCGAAAGGCTATCTAAGTGTGGGTCGATTTCATTTTCCGATATAATTCCCACCCAGCGGGGGACCTATTCAGAAAGATCCATCCCTCCATCTTCGGGTCAACAGTCTGGTTCCCAAACCAGAGTGTAAGCCTGAAGGTAAGATATTTTAAGCCACGAAGATATACACAAAACAGAGTTAAGAATCCCAGCACAAAATAGTACAAACAGAATCCTGCACTGATTTTGTATTTGCTCAGCTGGGAAACAGTTGTCACTGTAGCACACAAGCCCTGACATCTCAGGAACTTACAGTGATCTTTGCTACTGTTGCAGTTTTTAGTTGGTCTGGGTTTTTTGTTTGTTTGGCCTTTGTTGTTGTTGTTGTTGTTGTTGTTGTTGTTGTGTTCTTTTCTTCCCTCATGTCAAGTGGATTCCTGTCCGCTTGCCATGGGCCAGAGGTGAGATGGGGCAGGGGAAGAAATTCCAACCTGTACAGTTTTAGAAACCAGGTACCATACTTCTTGTACCAGATATTCAACTTCTTTTTATGTTTTCCGTTGACTCGCTTTTTTTTTTAAGTCGTAATGCATTTTAAACATGTATCTGAGAGAACATAGCATTGTAAAATTCATACAAGATGTTTTATAGATGTGGGTTCTTCTGACGCTTGCTTTTTTAAATCAGCATTTTGCACCAGAGGTTGCCCCCCCCCCATTGAGGCTGTGTAGCTGTAATATTTGCTAACGCTGAACACTGTAAGCCTTCCTTATCCTATCATCCCCTGCTTATTGACACATGCAGTTGATCCCTGGCGTTCAGTTTTTATTAGCTAATAAATACTTCAATTAGCAGTCTGATCATTCACACATACTCATTTTTTGTTATGTGTGTATTTGTATGTCTGTGAGTGTGACAGAAGATATAAACATGCCACTATGCATGTACATGGAGGTCAGAGGACAACTTGTGGGAGCTGGTTCTCTCCTGCCACTGTGGTGTCGAGAACTATTTCCCCTAAGCTGTTCCATTGGCTGGGCTCATATGTCTGATCTTTGATCATTTTAAAAATCAGGCTGGTTCATGATATGAGTAACACAAGGATAGAATCTTTATATTCAATATTGTGCTCTGATTGTTTTTCTTCTGCAGACCTCAAATAAAAAAAAATCCCTTCTACTATTCATCTGCCAGAAATAGCATGTTCATTTCAGTTTTCAGCACTGAACATAAGTGGGTCAACATAAAGTTTAAACAAAATACTATCATCAACAAAATACAAAGCACTTTCTTTATCTTTCAGAAACTGAATATACAAAGCAATTTTTTTCCAAAATATTTTCATAGGCAAAGGATTAAAAACGATTTTAATTATACACATATGGTCACAATTTTGCCTTAAAAAGATTGTTGGGAAATGTACATAAGGCTGCTTGTAAATGTACACCATGGTACTGTTATCATGTCTTATGTCCAGAGAGGAAAAATGTTATCATACAGATTTGCTCTTACTTGGGAGTAGGCTATTCAAAAGTACAGTACTCTTCTGTACAAAGAACAAAAAGTCACATCACATTTAAAGATGGAAAAAGCATTGGCCTCTGTGGTAATCAATCTCAGTCTAATACTTTCTATTCATTATGCACAATACCCTGACTTCAATTGAAAGTGATCCAGATCCTAGCATGTCCATTATTAACAGTCAGCGACTATGTTATAAAACAAAATGTTTCCCACAATAATAAAAAGAAAGCTGGCTCATACTTCTGAAACCATATAAAGATAAAAAATTTGTAAAAATCACTCTCAATTTGGAGAAATAAATTTACATTATGCAACACTATATTGCCAGGCTAAGAGGGCAGGGGTGGAAATGCACACTGTCTTAGTCAGGGTTTCTATTCCTGCACAAACATCATGACCAAGAA
>JADRCD010204553.1:0-42657 GCA_019843815.1 Montemys delectorum | reverse complement strand
GATAACTCCAGCCTGTGTCAAGTTGACACACAAAACTAGCCAGTACACACACTAAGATGCAAACGTTCCCCAAGGAGAGCAAACAGATTCCATTTACAGCAGGAAGGTTTACAAGTGGATTCTGTCCTTGTGTTACTCATATCATGAACCTTAAAATTTGGTATGAGGTTTAGGGTGCCAGGAGTCTGTCACATTGATATTGAGTTACTCTAGCTTTCTAACACAGCATTCCTTGGTGAGGCCATTAAGCCTGGCCATGTGTCACCATTCTCGGTCACACTGGTTCATCAACATGTCCCTGTCACAGTAGCAGTATTCTCTCTCATGTAGAATGACTCTCTTCTCCCCTTTTTATTTTGTTTTGGCAGCCTCAGAGCGTCTTGGCCCTGGGTTGAATTTAACTTCTCCTCATCAGCCCATAGTTTCAGATCAAAGTTGTCCGTGTTAGAGATTAGTAACAGCTCTTCCTGCAGAAATTGCAGCCCATTCTGGTTTGTCCTCACCCTTGCCTTTGGATGCCCAGGAAGCTGTCACTCGGCTCAGAAAAGTGGCAAGTCCTAGAGAAAGTTATTTGGAACTGAATCCTCCTCTAGCAGGCCTGATTCTTACTTCCCAGTGCTGACAACCCAGTCCTCCTGATTCTTTTAGGCATATTCTAGAAAAATACTTGTTCCTGTAGAAAATTTATGACCTGCCAGTTTTGGTGCCCATCCCGATTCCACCTTCTAGTATGTTGGCATGGAACTTTAGAAAAATCTGACATTTAGAATAAAGACATCTGATTGGGCAGAATCCACTTAGGCTTTAACTCTTGAGTGTCTCTTTGATGTAGATTGTTTCTGGACCAGTTTGTCTAAGTCCTGGCTCTTATTGGCTCAAATGAAATGTTATCTTCACTTTGTATATTATGTATAAATTAGAGATGAAACATGTGAATAACATTGTATGAAATAAACCTGGTCTTGTGTTTTTCTCTAAAAAAAAAAAAATCAGGCTGACAGTTTCTGATTGTTTGTGTTGCTGTTGCTATATTTTGCCTTTTTGTCTATTTGAGATGAGGTCTCATTATGCAATCCAGTCTGGTGTAGAACTTGCTATGTAGGTGAGCCTGAGGTTGAACTCTTCTTTCTTTTTTTTTCTTTTTTAAATTAATTAATTTTTTACACTCTATGTTTTATTCCCCTTCACCCTGTCCAGCCCCTGATTGTTCCACATCCCATACCTCCTCCCACCCACCTGTCTCCACGTGGATGCCCCCACCCCTCACCCTACCTGACCTCTAAACTCCCTGAGGCCTCCAGTCTCTTGAGGGTTAGATGCATCATGTCTAAATGAACACAGACCGGGCAGCCCTCTACTGTATACATGTTGGGGACCTCATATCAGCTGCTGTATGCTGCCTGTTTGGTGGTCCAGTGTTTGAGAGATCTCAGGGGTCCAGATTACTTGAGACTCTACAGGATCGCCCTTCTCCTCAGCTTCTTTCAGCTTTCCCTAATTCAACAACAGGGGTCAGCTTCTTCTGTCCATTGGTTGGGTGCAAATATCTTTCAGCTGCTTGTCAGGTCTTCCAGAGTACGGTCATGCTAGGTTCCTTATTGTGAACGCTCCATAGTCTTAGTAATAATGTCAGGCCTTGAGACCTCCCCTTGAGCTGGATCCCACTTTGGACCTGTCACTGGACCTTCTTTTGCTCAGGCTCTTCTCCATTTCCATCCCTGTAATTCTTTCAGACAGGAACAAATATGGGTCAGAGTTGTGACTGTGGGTTGGCCCCTTCTCCCTCACTTGATGCCTGTCTTCCTGCTGGAGGTAGGCTCTGTAAGTTCCCTCTCCCTACTGTTAGGCGTTTCATCTAAAGTCCTTCCCTTTGAGTCCTGAGAGTCTTTCACCCCCCAGGTCTTTGGTGTATTCTGGAGGGTCCCCCCAACCTCCTATTTCCTGAGATTGCCTGTTTCCATTCTTTCTGCTGGTCCTCAGGACTTCAGTCCTTTTCCCTCACTCAATACCAGATCAGGTTCCCCTCTCCCCATCACTCCCTCCCCCCATCCACTTTTCCTCCCAACTCCCTCTCTCCCTCCCTACTTGTGACTGTTTTCTTCTCCATCCCAAGTAGAACTAAGGCATCCTCACTTGGGCCCTTCAGCTTGTTGACCTTTTTGAGTTCTGTGGACGGTATCTTGGGTACTCTGGTTTTGTTTGTTTGTTTTTTGTTTTTTTTTTGTTTTTTTTTTTTTTTTTTTTTTTTTTTGGCTAACATCCACTTAATAGTGAGTACATACTATGTATGTCCTTTTGAGTCTGAGCTACCTCACTCAGGATGATATTTTCTAATTCCATCCATTTGTCTGCAAAACTCGGGATGTCCTCATTCTTAATAGCTGAGTAGTATTCCATTGTGTAAATGAACCACATTTTCTGTATCCATTCTTCTGTTGTGGGACATCTAGGTTGTTTCCAGCTTCTGGCTATCACAAATAAGGCCACTATGAACATAGTGGAACACGTGCCCCTGTGGCATGGTGGGGCATCTTTTGGGTATATTCCCAAGAGTCTTGGTCTTCAGGTAGATCTATTTCCAATTTTCTGAGGAACCTCCAGATTGATTTCCAGAGTGGTTGTACCAGTTTGCAGTCCCAGCAGCAATGGAGGAGTGTTCCTCTTTCTCCACATCCTCTCCAACATGTGTTGTCACCTGTGGTTTTGATCTTAGCCATTCTGATTGGTATAATGTAGAACCTCAGAGAAAAACTGTCATTCACTGCAATCAAGTAGGCTTTATCCCAGGGATGCAAGGTTGGTTTAATATACGAAAATCCATTAATGTAATTCACTATATAAACAAACTCAAAGGAAAAAAATCACATGATCATCTCCTTAGATGCAGAAAAAGCATTTGACAAAATATAACACCTCTTCATGCTAAAAGTATTGGAGAAGTCAGGAATTCAAGGCCCACACCTAAACATAAAGCAATTTACTGCAAACCAACAGCCAATATCAAATTAAATGCAGAGAGACTTGAAACAGTCCCACTGAAATCAGGGACAAGTCAAGGATGCCCACTCTCCCCATATCTATTCAATATAGTACTCACAGTGTTAGCTAGAACAATAAGACAACAAAAAGAGATCAAGCGGACACAAATTGGCAAAGAAGAAATAAAGGTATTACTATTTGCAGATGATATGATAGTATACATAATCAACCCCAAAAATTCTACCAGAAAACTTCTCCAGCTGATAAACAACTTCAGCAAAGTGGCAGGATATAAAATTAACTCAAATAAATCAGTAGCCTTCCTTTATACAAATGATAAATGGGCTGAGAAAGAAATTAGGGAAACAATTCCCTTTACAATAGCCATACATAATATAAAATATCGTGTGGTAACTCTAACCAAACAAGTGAAAGACCTGTATAACAATAACTTCAAGTCTCTGAAGAAAGAAATCAAAGAAGACCTCAGAAAATGGAGAGATCTCCCATGCTCATGGATCAGCAGAATTAACATAGTAAAAAATGGCCATCCTACCAGAGGCAATCTATAGATTCAATGCAATCCCCATCAAAATCCCAACACAATTCTTCAAAGACATGGAAAGAGCAATTCTCAAATTCTCTTCTCTTCTCTTCTCTTCTCTTCTCTTCTCTTCTCTTCTTTCCTTTCCTTTTTTTTTTTTTTTTTTTTTTTTTTTGGTGTGGAGGTTAATCTGTAATTGTAGGTCATCTACCTACAATAGCAGGAATACGTTACTATGACATGCACCCATCTGCTTTTATATAATCATTCAGAGAAGGGCCTTAATGAATCATGTAGTGGTTTCAATGAGAATGGCTCTCATAGGCTCATACATCTGAATGCTTGGTTCTACATTAGGAGGCTGTTTCCAGAAGGGTTAGGAGGCATGATAGTAGTACAATTTTGACTGGCTACTATGTTACTTTCATTGTATTTGTGGCTTGTTGGAGGAACTTATCACCAGAGGTTTCCAAACTCTTAGTGCTCCTTCCACCTCCCAGGCGCTGGCATGGCGGGTGCACCTTCCACCTCCCAGGTGCTGGCATGGCGGGTGCACCTTCCACCTCCCAGGCGCTGGCATGGCGGGTGCACCTTCCACCTCCCAGGTGCTGGCATGGCGGGTGCACCTCTGGAATTCTGTGCTTCAGTAGGACCACCGTGCAGCCCCTACTTTCACTTTCTAGGTGCTGTATTGTGATAAACAAAAGTTAGCAAAACTTGTTTGATGAATAAAAAGAGCTATATTTAGTCATCTCATTTGCTTTGTTTAAGAAACTATTTCCAGACTTTAGGTCATTAAATAAATAGATAAATAAATAATAAAAACGATTACTTCTAAAAGTTTTAGAGAACTTTACTTTTTCACTTAAATATAATTTTAGATGATTTCCCCTGAGTCCATTACTGCTGGTCTTTCCTTTCCACTCTGGGTTAGCATATGGCTTTTGCCGTATGCCTGGTTCTCTCGGGGCCCTCCATTTGGGTTCTTTGTACTAATGTCATGTTATTCTATTCCCAATAATTAAAATTCATGATATCTCAAAAAAGAATTGTGTCTCTCCATTCATACTTATGCATGAACCATCTGTACCCTGCATCCTTGTAAGTAAACTCACCAATGTTCATGAAGCAGCTCATGGACATCTTATAGGATTGCATTTTCTTCGTAGTACAGTTTTAGGAAAAGTGACATTTTTACATTATTGAATTTTCCTTTGTGCAGACGCGACCTCCCTGTGTATCTGGCTGTCTTCTTCTGCTGCTTCCTCAAATCTCTCTTTCTTTCTTCAATATTTTAATTTTCAATATTTTAATAGTTAATTAAAGTTTTAATAAACTTTAATAATTTCCACAATAAAGTCTAGGTTTTCTGCAAACTTCACACTATTAAAGATATCACAAATGACAGCATTTAAAGTTAAATTTGCAACCATTTGAATCTTTGTGAGTGTGTGTGTGTGTGTGTGTGTGTGTATATGTGTGTGTCTCGCATCTGTGTGTATGTAGATTGTGTTGGATCATTGCTAACTAGATCACTCATTTCTTAAGAGCATACGGCCTGGAGTTCATTTGCCATGGCATTGTTGGTAGGTGAACTGGCTGGGGAAGGCTCTCCCTTTTGCAGTGTTGGTAGGTGAACTGACTGGGGAAGGCTCTCCCTTTTGCTGTTATTTAGGACCCAGCTGACTGCATTTATATTGAAGATAACAGAACTTTACATTTGCATACATGGCTTTGATAGGTACCTGGAGCGACTGAATGCATTGTATGTCATCAGAAGGGAAAGAATTTTGGAGAACAACTTAGAGGTCCAAAAACCTTGGAATAAAAAATTTCAATTCCCTGGGAAGTAATATGTGCTCCTTAGAGGAAGCCACTGACTGTGGGCCATTGATCAGTGACAACTGACTTAGTGAGCTTAAGTCTGAAGCTCTGAGTCAGCTCCTGGGACGCCTGGCCAGAGGAGATAACAAGGCCAGAATAGGGCTGGTGACTGAAACTCTTCAAGGTCTCACCAAATACAATGCAAGTAACATAGTAGCCAGTCAAAATTATACGAATATCACCACTCTGGCCCTCCCAATCATATTAGAGGTTACCTAACCCTTCTGGGAAACTCCCCTAGCCCCACATAAAAAGGAACCCTCAAGTGGTCATCATTTTAATAGATGGTTGACTCCTATGTATTGGTAATTTCTGCCGAATAGACGCTCTTTGACCTTTCATAGCATTTGAGTCTGGGTCTTCCTTCAGTGATTCTTGGACTCTAACATAACCAAGAGGTATGGTAGATTGTAGGATGACTATAGATACTTGTGCCCACGGATAAGCACCTGGAAAACCAGGAATGTTAAACATGTAGGATTGTCACTCTAAAGGGGGAAATGTATACCCATTCCTGCCCAGAAGGCTGGGAATGGGCTGAATAGCCCAGCGACCTCTGCACTATCTAAATGGTCAGGCCATAATGGCTCCCCTAGATTCTTTCTTATATTTACCTTAATCAATACTACTTGTATTCAATGTAGTCATGTCCTAAGCAAACTTCATGTCATGCACATGAATCATCACCAGGAAAGTTTTCCAAAACTGTGCTATGCTTACATATGCCTGAAATAAGCTTGCTGGTGTCGCACACTCCAAGTCTGCACCAACATCAGCTACTCAGTAGTGCTGCGAACTGAGCTGTCTTCTTTTCTCACTCAGATTAGCTTTGTGCTGGCTGTGGTGGGCACAGAGATCCCCCACAATAGACCTTCGTGCTCATCCTTACGGTTTTATCCCTCTGCCCAGAACAGGGCCCTGGGGAGACTTAGTGGATGATGGGAGGGTGAAGTCACACTCTGCATTCCTGAAGCTAGGATATGCAATTCCACAGAACCACTGAAGCTATACCCCACTGGTCCCCAGACTTTTCTCCACACTTTCTCCCACAGACACACCACTATCTTCATCTGAACTTCAGCTACTCATGACCATGGAGTCACTTCCAAAGCTGTTGCGGGACAGTCTAGTGGCAGCTGAGCACCACCTTATCATCTAGTCAACACCTGGGTCCAGAAAAATCACCCTGTAGAGTTCTGCCTCAGTACTCCATTCCCAAAATTGTGAGATGGCTTCAATCAAGGGAGTGAAAGACTAGGAAGAAACAGTTAATATGAAAGTTAGAATTTTTATTAAGCTAAGGAAGGCCAAGCAGGTCAAGGTCCAGAAGGTAAGCTGTCAAGGGTTTAGAGAGAAGTTGTTCCTCATGCCCGTGAGGGAAGAGACTCTTAAGAAATGCTTTTCTTTCTGCAACTGGAGCAGGTTGTCATTACTGTGAGTTGGCAGGAAAAGCTGTGGAATGAAAGCGGGATGTACAGCAGGGACATAGTGTAGCATTCAGGGACAAATGGACTCCACAAAGACCAACCGGAGGCTTCATTAGGCTCTTGTTGCATGTAGCTTTGATGGTGGTCAAAGCTGCCGGGGCATCTGGAAACTTTGCCGCAGAATTACGCACATATCTGTGGTTAAAAACAACAATAAATGGAGGGAGAGATTCTGTGGGAGTCCAAGTTCTATGAGCCTCACCTGGGGCTTGCTTCACTCAACAAGGTGAATCAGTAGCAGCAGAATATAGCTTCACTCAACAAGGTGAATCATTAGCAGCAGAATATAACTTTAGAGGGTCCTGGGCACTGTTGGCTGCTTCCAAACCACTTCAGACCCCTATGCAAATTTCTGTCTCTGCCCATCTAAATGTACTCCTTAAAAGGCTGGACATCCAAAACATCCAGTTTCAGTCTAGAAAACAAACAATAAAAGAGCAGTCTCATGTCTAGCTTTTCTATGCACTAGTTAGAGAATTAATGATGGTGAGATTAGGGCTGCACAGACTGTTGGAAAGGAGGCTCTTGCATATTAGGATTTCATCAATAGTAAGCCCAGGTAAGCAAAGCACATTGGTTGTTCTTTGATAGATGAGATACAAGTACAAATGGGAATGGGAGCTCAGATCCTTGGCTCTGAGTCCAGCTCCTTCCTCAACACTTAGCTGAGGAAACAGCAGATCCATTCATCTCTGTGTGCCCAAGCCTCCAGGAGCTGTTTGCCCCTTAGAGGAAACGCTGTTACATCAGCCATTTCCTCCCTGATAGGATTGAGGGTTGCATCATTAGCAGATAACACCATCTTCATTTCTCCTCCAGGGAATCGATGGGTTGGAATGCAAGTGTGAACATTCGGTAGAGACCGTAACCTGCGATCCGGGTTAAATGTGACATAATTCTTTAAGTGCGTGCATCTTGCAGCAAAGCGGCTTTATCAAAGACCGAAGGCTGTTGTTGGTTTTCCGGGAGTTACAGTGACCTCGGAATCTTGACACTTTCCTTCAGAGGGCAAACTTGAACTTGTCTCTTGTTTTCATGTCTAATGAATGTGTTTTTCCCAAGAAGCTTTGATGCCAGGTTATTTCTCACCCTGAGCTACACTTTAATGTGTTATCTGTGCTGTGCAAACTAGCAGAGCTTTTCAGTGCCATTAAATTAGCTAGGCATTTGGAGCCACGCAGCAGAGAAATCTTTGTGTTTTATTCTTAGAGGTCCCATTGGGGGAAAAATGATGATCTTAAATTACAATTGGCCTGTGGTCTATGGGGTAAGGAAGAGGGTTTTCTATTTGCATGGCACCAAGCTTGATTTTAAATAACATACTGTATGGAGGTGTGTGCAGTTCAGTGGTCATAAGAATGTGACTGCTGAGACTCAGTCTCTCTACGGAGAGTTGATTGTACCAAGAGTAAGAAAGTCAGGGTTTCTCCAGCTGCATCCAGCAGAGGATGGCCTAGTCTGTCATCAGTGGGAGGAGAGGCCCTTGGCCCTGTGAAGGCTCTATGCCCCAGTGTAGGGGAATGCCATGGCCAGGAAGCAGGAGAGGGTGGGTTGGTAAGCAGGGGGAGGGGGAGAGAATAGGGATTTTTTTTTCCGGAGGGGAAATCAGGAAAAATCAGAACATTTGAAATGTAAAGAAAGAAGATATCTAATAATAAAAAAAGATGGAGCAGAGATTTAGGGAATAGATAACCAATGTTGAGAGCCAACCTGTGGGAGAGAGCCAACATTTGTCACTATTAATAATATGCTGCTATGCTTGCAGACAGGAGCCTAGCATAATTGTTTTCTGAGAGGCTTCATCCACAGGCAAGCATGAGGTAGAGTTTGAGGAGTCTTGAGAACAAGTTGGGGGTAAGGATCGAATGAGTCGGAGGGGTCTGGAACACCACAAGAAGACTTAGAGAGTCAACTAACCTGGGCCCTTGATGGCTCATAGAGACTGAACCATCAACCTAAAAGCATGCATGGGCTGGACTAGGCCCTCTACACATTTGTAGAAGATGTGCAGCTTGGTCTTCATTTGAGTCAGCTAACAATTGGAGTGGATGGTGGAGGAGGGGGCTGTCTTTGATTATGTTGCCTACCATGGATCCCTTATCCCTAGCTGCATTGCCTTGCCTGGCTTCAGTGCGAGTGGATGGGCTTAGTCCTGTTGAGACTTCATGTGCCAGGGTGGATTGGCTCCCAAGGCTGTCTTTCCCTTCTCTGAGGAGAAGGTGAGAGGGTAATGGGGCAGAGGGCTTGTGAGGGTGGGACTCGCAGGAGAGGAGGAAGAAGGGGCTGCAGTGCAGATGTAAAATGAATAAATAAATAAACTAATGAGAAAAATAAAAGAAAATGAAACAAAAACAACAATAATAAATAAATTGTAATATTTTCATTTAAAAAAAGAGAGGGTTTCAAAACAAGGTGGATAACAGCAAGGGGGTAACCTCTCTTTCTGCTCATGCTTTTCAAATGGAGTCCAGCAAGTCCCAAGCTATTCCTAGTCTTCCGGGATGGAGATTTCCGAACCTCTACAGTTAATGAGTTCCTAGACCAATAGCTCAATTTGGAATTCAATGGAAAGTTTTACATAGCATAATATTTGCTTCTCACAGGAATATATACATACATATATATGCCTGGGGGTTAGTTGCCACAACGAAAAGAAAGCCATCTATTGGGAATAATCCCTGAAATTTCTTGCCTCAGTTAACAAAAAATATACCAAGGCCAACCTTAACTTTTTATAATGAGGATCATGATTAGAACCTCCACTCTTATTTCCATTCAGGATAGCTCTTTCTTTAGAGCAAACATATGCTGATCTGAGCCTATGCTCAGGAGCATAATAAACGCTCAGGGAAACGCAGCTCTGCATTAATGAATGTGTTACATTACGCTTGGCTAGTAGTCTCTTGGCAATAGAGCCGCCACTGGGTGTCATTATATTTGGATTTAGCGTTTGTGACCTTTGGAGGCTAGATAACACAAAAGAAGAGGAAGACGTATCTTACTGTGCAGGCCATGCACACTGTAAGACAGGTTGCAAAAAGCTCCCAGTTTCATCACATAAATCTCTTTGCCTCAGAGAGGTTGGAAAAATCTTAGTGATTCATGGGCACGGGCTTTAATTTACTCTTTTTCTCGGGTGCTATTGAGGATTGGTAGAAGGAAGCAATCTTATTACAAAAGTACTGCTCTTATATAGGGGGTAAAAGGATAGGACAAGAGTAGTTATACATATGCCTATTGTAAAAAAGAAGCAAAGCAACAACAACGACGACAACAACAACAAGATTCCTTTGTGAACATAATAGAAATGACACATAGTTCCATTAATTCTCTTTTGAACTACGTACAAACACTGAGATACAAATCTGATACTTTTAATGGTTGCATTCTCTGCTACAGTAGCATAAATTGAAGGAAAATTCTTTAGTATATATCTGTTTTTAATGAGTATTCATTACAGGGTGTAAGGAGGGTTCTATCTGAGTAACTTGAAATCATTGTATAACAATAGTACAAAATAGGCAGAGATGGATCCGACAGACTAGCTGTCGTATTTCTGGGGTGGGGGGATGAGGTTCAAATGTAAAATCTAACTAGGAAATAACTTTGGATTGCTATCTCACCTTTTCGAGGTGTTAAAAGTAATCGAGCTCCCAGCTTGCTGTTTTGTTTCTGATAAGGACATGGGGTTCCATCTCCCAGCCCTGTGATGGGAGTCTTTTGCTGTTATCATGCCCAGTTTTTCCTGGGGTATAATAGTCACTAAAATCCATCCACAGGCAGAAACCAGACCCCAAATGTGGTTGCTTTAAAAGTCCAATGAAACAGAGGCAGTGTGTCAGCCATGCACAGCCGTAGGAAGTCACTTAGAAAGTGCTTTCTTTGTGTTCGCGTGGCTGCCCTTAGTTCACACACCTGCCAGTAATAGGAGTCCCTGGGACTGTTTTAAAGAACAGGAGCCTCATTTCTCAAGGCCTTCCCTAAACAGAGATCCCGGATACAACACCTGAGCACTGGCCCAGACTCCACCGTGTATCTAAGGTCTCATGAACACAAATCACGCAGGCGAGTAACACTTAACATGTAAATCAAGCAGTGTGTCTATTTTACCTCCAAGGACCTTGAAGCTAGGACTGGAATTAAGGAGAATGTCTGACAGCCTTTTCTCTGCATTGAGAAAAATAAGCCAAGCATTGGAAGTGCTTTTTTCATGGAGCCCAATAACAATGCAAGCCTGGAGAAATTAGTGGTTTAGGCATTCGAAAAGTCTGACAATGATAAAGCAAAAGAAAACAGCTTTTCATTGTCAAAAAGACTTGCAATTTAGTAGGTAAATATCAGCTGACCTCAAGTCAGGAAGGACTTGTTTACCCTTTCTATTTAACCATAGCACGGAGAATAATCTAGACATTATAATGTCTTGTCTAAATACCTGGGGGGTGATATCCTTGGAACAGGTCCCCAGTAGGTATAAGATAGAATATAGTATTTAATTTTGGTATGCAATGCCATTTTCATTTGCATTTATTCAACTCTCATTAATTCTAAACCCATAAGCATTGTATTTGTGTGGCAAGCAAGCATATTAAAATATTAATTTTTCTTTTTACTTTTCTCATTTTTTTTCCCAAGCAAGTAAATAACCCCTTAATATTTTCATGCTTCAAGGTGTTTTTGTAGATCCCAAAGCAAAATAGCATGTGAAGTCTGGTTTTCCATGCCTTTTGTAAAGCCCTAAGTTCTTTGAAGAAGTGTTGTTGATGTCTCAGGGGAAGGAAGAGGTACTCCTGGGAACTGCAGAAGCAGTATGCCAAAGGATGTGCAAACTCTGGAGAAGGAGCCACCATAATGATGGCAGTTGAATTGAAAGTCAGGTGTCAAAGTATTTAGAGAGAAGGCACTGGCTATTTTCCTGTCTACTGGAGTTAACAGGGTAGAGTCATGCCTTCCCTTTACCCCATGTCCTGGCAATATTAAAAATACCATCTGTGATAATTTGCAAATGTTAGTTTACTAGTCTGAGAGCTTCAAGTGGGTAACATAGTGAACTACTGCCCCAGCTTCAGACTCACCTCCGTGACATCAGGTCTGCTTTCTCTGCCACTCTTTTGTTTTGCCTCATCAACACACACACACACACACACACACACACACACACACACACACACACATACATATATATATATATATGAGCTAACCCTAGCCTACTCGTTCTGTATAACGTTACTTGTTTTAAAGACTGACCATTTGGTATCGGATAACTAATTAGTGTGCTTTTCCCTGGGGAAGGCCATTTCTCCCACTTTCGGCATTTCTTAGCTGCCTGTAGTTCTTTCTGTACAGCAGAGGCCTTCTGAGTGTTCCCACCCACTTTTACACGTCTACACTGGTTGCCCTTCATGCCAGGGCGGCTTTGTGGGTGCAGCTTGTTTGGCTCATGTTTAGGCACTCATGCTGGCGTGACTCTGTGGCTGCAGCTCCTGGCATTCCGAGGAAACACATTTTCTGATCTTCTGGCCCTTACAAACACTCTGCTTCCTCTTCGGCATTGTTTTCTAAGCCTTAGGTGTGGGGATTGTTTGGTCCATGAATCTACTGAGACCGGGCTCCACAACTCTGTTTTTGTTGTATTGGTGGTTGTGATTCTCTATAATGTCTCTCTCTGTTGCCAAGAGAAGCTTCCTTCATGAGAGGGGTGAAGACTACCCTTACTTATGGGTATGATGACGAATATTCAGAATGTACTTAGGGATTGTGTTGGTTTAGTAAACTTATGGTTGTAGGCTCACCTCCATGATCTATGACTCTGCTAGCCCTGGGTACTTGGCTAGGTTTCCAGTACCAGGCAGGGTTTCTCTCTAGTTAATAGGTTTTAAGTCCAATTGGAGAGCAGTTGTTTGCCATGTAGGTATGTGTGCCACTAATGCACCCTAGGCTCACAGTGCCATACTGAACTTTGTTGTGGTTCATAGTTATCATAGCTGGGCAGGACTGATTGCTGCTACCCTTCTTTGAAACTTTGCATATTACATTCTGGTACGATGAAGGTTTGATCTGCAGGGATGAGACATTCGGATCAGTTCTACCTCAGGGACCTCTGGTCCCCATTCTGAAGTGCATGATGTCCTTAGCAATATGGACTTATCTTCTATCTCTGGAGTACAACCTAGGGCACTAGCAATCGTCTATAAGTTTTGAAAGTCTCTTAAGCAACCCTAGTCAACAATTCATAGCAGGGCTTCTCATGGTAGTTGTCAGGGGTTTGTTACGTATTCTTTGGTTCTTGAAAGGAATATTATTAACTCAGATGAGAGACTTTCATTTAACTGTGTGTGTATATTTATGCACAAATTTATAGGTATTCTACTCTATGTAGATAGTTAATAGTATGATTTATGATTTTTTACACAAATTTACTGTTATTTTATCTTCTTCCCCTTCTATATTTGTCTCTCCATCCTTCCTAATTAGATCTCCTATTCCTATTCCCATTTCCCCCAATCTGATCGCTTGTACCCTGATATTCTTCTTTCTATTGCTCACTATTGCCCTCTCCCTCTGCACCCAACCCAACAATGGCCCGTTTTTATTTTCCTGGTTCTTGTAGTTACTACAATAATATGTACTCATATCTAACGATTTTGATCTAGAAGTCTCCAATGAGAGGGAACATTTGATGTTTACCTCTCTGGGTCTGGGCTACCTTACTCAATCTGATCTTTTATATGCAAAGCTCATGACTTCCATTTTCTTTTCATTTAATGATTGAAGGGCATTTAGGTTATTTTCATTTCCCAGGTATTGTAAATAGAACCTCAATGAACATGGCTGAGTAAGAATCTGTGGAGTAGGTTGTCAAGCCCTTTGGGCATATGCTACGGAGTGGTATTGCTTGGTCAAGTGGTAGATTTAGTTTTAGCTTTTTGAGAATTCTCCACCCTGATTTTTATAGTGGCTGCACCAGTGTGAGATCCCAGTGTAGCAAATAAAGTTTCCCTTTTATCTGGACCTCCTCTAGCATTTCGTTGATATTTTATTGATCTTTGCCATTCTGACTGACATAAGATGAAATCTGAGTTGTTTTGATCTATCTTACCTCAATTGCTAGGGATGATGAATTTGTTTTTAGATATTCCTCATCTATTTTCTTCAGAGAGTTGACTAGCTTTTAAATTTTGCCACCTGGGAAGCCAGAGAAGAAGGAAGGTTTGAACCAGAAGAACTACTTGCTTGCTCACTCGCTCACTATTTGCTTTCTGTTTTTATCAGGATGATCATACTTGCAAAATTTCTGTATTTCAGATGACTTAGGTCAGTCTAATAAGGCTCTGGATTTTAATGTACAGCCTTCTAGCTTGCAAAACTGACACTGTGCCTGTCAGAGACTCCAGCTTCAGCCAGCCAAGCCTTTCTTGAATATCTATTTACCACGCCACACAACTCCTCCTGTGAGCTAAGATACAGTAATATCTAAGGCCTACCCTCTCCTAGAGCAGTGGTTCTCAGCCTTCCTAACGCTGTGACCCTTCAACAGTTCCTCACGTTGTGGTGACCCCCAAACCATAAAATCATTTTTCTTGCTCTATAACTGTAATTTTTTACTGCTATGAACCATACTATAAACATATGACATGCAGGATATCTGCTATGCAACCAATGTGAAAGGGTCATACAATGACCGAAGAGGTTGCAACCCACAGATTAAGAGCCACTGCTCTAGAGGTTCTGAATTTCAGAATTTTTGGTCTTCATCTTCAAGTTGATAAGTTTTAGAAATCTTACTCCTTTTCTGACCTTTCAATCACAGAGGTGCAAACTGTGTCCTATGGCCTTTCCCATATCAGAAAACTTCCCATACCTGCTGTTCTGCAGTAGCTTAGTTTCTGATTTGCTCTCTTCGTTGCATTTATATATGACTTTCTTTCTGTTAAAGCAACTAGTAAGCTTATCATCTTCTGACTAGACTTTGACCAACACAAAAATAATTCTTGCACGTAAAATTTTTACTTCTGGTGCTCCAATAGTATCTTGTACTTAATATGTGATGAAGAGACATGTCTTCATTTGATTGAATTTGATGCTACAATATAGCAAAAGTGTAACCTTTTCCTTTTCTGTAATTGAATTTTTCATACAATATATTTGATCATGTTTTACTCTCCTCAGATCATCCCCATTCTCCATCTACCCAATTGTATATTCAAAAGAGACAAAAAAAGAAACACAAAAAGCCATCAACACACACACACACACACACACACACACACACACAAAATTAAAACAGACAAGCAAATGACCAATAAGACAATCTTTAAAAAAGCAACATATATATATTGTTCATAAGTTCACTGAGTTTATGCTGTGTTGGCAAATTATTTGGTATGGAGCCTGGCTTAAAGTGTGATAAAAATACTCAGTGATATTCCACTGGAGGAAACAGATTTTTCCCTTTTCAAACAGGTATCAATTGCACATAGCACCCTTGGTTAGAGGTAGGACTCAGTGTACACTTCCTCCTCAAAGTTCTGGGACCCCATCTGGCTGGACCGTAAGCAGCTCTTGTGCTTGCTTCCCAGTCTCTGTGAGTTCATATGTGTCCCAGTCCTGTTCTGCCTGGAAGATACTGTCTCAAGAGGATCATCTTTTAAAGTTTGTTGGTAAAGACCAGTGATTTTCGACTTTGACAGAAATGGGGGTTTAAATTTCAGCTAAGCAACTTAATAGAAATGTGATTTTAGGCAAGCTTACTCCTAAAATCGTAACCTACTAAATCTTATCCTACTTATCTGAAAGATCGATGCAGTGAAGTATTTACGTGGTTAGCTTGTGACTATCAAAGGGGAAGAATTCTAGGCACTCAGTAAGTTCACTCTGTAAAAGGGATTGAATCCAGAAAAAAAAAATGATGAGTTAGGGAAGCATGTAGCATTGAAGGAAGACAGAAGAAGACAAGAAATGAGGACTGTCTAGGAAGCCAAGAGAGAGCTAGTATGATTGCAAACATATGGAAGAGTAGACGGCAGTACAGGGAGGACTGGGAATGGAGGGAAGAGGTTGGTGCACTGGCCAGCAATAAATAATATAATCTTCTGATGAAGTACCCAAAATGCATTTCATTTTGTCCTTTGTCTATTTGAACAAGGTCATGACGTCATCATGCTATGTCCAACTGATTCAGCTTATGACAACTGGGTTTCTGAATGTTAAATGTTTCCTCATGTTTGACTGCTTCTGCTAGATTATGTTCTGACGTTTGCACATGCCATTGCTTTCTGACGGCCTTTCTGTTCATATAGAATAGAGAAACAACATCAGATGTTTCTTGTTTCTTCCTGAAGCTCTTTCTTTCTATTTCTCTTCAGCACGAAGAATCCATGTCCTTGCCGGGCAGTGATGGCACACGCCTTTAATCCCAGCATTTGGGAGGCAGAGGCAGGCAGATTTCTGAGTTTGAGGCCAGCCTGGTCTACAGAGTGAGTTCCAGGACAGTCAGGGCTACACAGAGGAACCCTGTCTTGAAAAAAAAAAAGAATCCACATCCTTAAACATGAATTTTTGTATAAATTCTTTTATATCATTGATTTATATGGTGAAAGTATAAAACTCAAGCTAAGAGTCCCATGTCAGCTTCGTGGAAATGACAGGCTGCAATTTGCCTATAGACTTACAGGCCAATAATTTGGCTGCGTTTATGTCATCTGATCTTTGTGCAGGTGTGTTTTCCGGTGTTTTTATATTATACTGATTGTCAGCACTCAGAAAACACATGCTGTAGAATGCAAGCACAGTCCTTCCTGACTTTCTGTGTGCCCTTATGTAGAGCAAACTGGACACCAAATGCTGTCTTTGATAAATAAGCTGGTGGGGGGAGATGACACTAACTTGAACTGCCCTATAACTTCATTCCATTTCTAAAAATGCATAAAGCTGTGTTCACCATAACCTACACATTTCTATCATTTTTCTTGGGCACCATGACTATAACTCCTATGATTTAAAAGGACAAGGTCAAATGGAGAGTACACAACACACACACACACACACACACACACACACACACACACAAATCCCTCTGGCAAAATCGACCCAAAATCATATTTGTCTGTGTCCGTATGTGGATGCATACATCCATGCATGCATGCTACATGTGCTTTACAAGTAAGTGTATTTGTTTCAAACATGGAAATGTACTTTTCGCATTACACATTCATATCTCTCTTTTTCTTACTGGCTCATCAATTGTTTCTCTTTGATGGAATGGATTGTAACCCTCCTAGAAAGGGAAGGAAAACTAATCGACTGACTCTGGCCTTCCCTGTAGATGGCTGAGCTACTGTGCTCATGTTCACAGGCAATCCCTTCAGCTTAAGAGTAGAGTTTCTCCTGGGGCTACTACCGTGGATATTTTCAGGAGCCACGAAGAAGTTAAACTTCATGGTACTCAGCACTAACGCTCACTACTGTCAAGGGACTGGGAGTTAGTAAGACCCCTGATGACAGACAGAGGGCGAGCACAGAGAGCTCGTAAAGCAGCAAAGCCCTTGCTTCTTCCTCAGTCTCCAGACTTGAGACAAAGGTCTGGCATGCTTCTTCTCCTGCTGGTAGGCACTCTGGGCAAGCAGACCAGCCTGGGGAGTGTAAGGCCAGGCTAGGGCAAGCTGGCCCTAACCATCTCCCTATATTTGTTCAAACTGACTAACCTTAAATTTTGGGAAGAAGGTGTCCTCTACCCCCAAACCTCCTCCAAACTCCCAGCCCTCAACGAGAGACTCGATGGTGGCTTCCCAAATCCGCCATGGTCTTTGCACAAGATCTCTCTATGTTTGCCTTGCTGTGTAAGTGTGTTTCCTCACCTCTAATAAAAGCCTTTGTCACTGGTTGATGCTGTCTGCTGTGTGAGAGGTGTTGCCTGCGGCTGCTTTTGCACTCTGGGGTTTTCCTGCCTTTTAGTTCTTAACCTGGTAGAGAAAACAAATCCATCAAGACAGTGTTGCTTCCTTGAGTACTACACAGAATATTAATTTTCCAGGGCCTTTGAGCTTGTTTGTGACCATGAAAGAATGTGTGTGTTTGTGCATGCATGCGTGTTTGTGTGTGTGTGTGTGTGTGTGTGTGTGTGTGTGTTTCTGGGCCTGATTCTTTATTCCTTGTTCTCCCATAACATAAAATAAGTATGCTGCAGTTGAGGTGCTTGATATCAAAGCAGCCTAAGTGCTGACCTAAGACGAGAGGCAGGTTTTTAGAGCTTTCTACAGACAACGTGAAGAAGTTTTATGTGAGTTGGGGGCTGTTTTCATAGCAAACCTAACCTAGCCACCGATACAATATCTCCAATGGGATAAAACATGGGCAGATGATACACAAATTAATGTTTATATTTTCTCATATTCATCGCCTTAGTCAGTTGTCAAAGCAGCCATCTATGTTGTGTTTTGTAGACAAAGATTCAATGTTTCTGAGAAATGGAATATGGGCACACAGTTTCCCAGCGTGGCCAACTAGGGAATTGGCAGGGCTCTACATCCATGAACCTTGACTTTGTACTTCACATTTCCCAATGTATTCACTAGGAAAATGTCAGGAAGCCAGATAATGAGTCCAGGGGCTAAAATCCTTTGTCGACAGCCAGGTGTCTTACATTTCCCCATATCCAAGGAGAACCAAGAGCATTTTGTTGTCCTGTCAGATAGTTGTACTATAAATTTAAACATAGAAATGATGTTTGACTGATTTTGTGAAACTGAAAATTTTCTGCTATTGCGATAGTGTGGGCAAGCCCAACAGAAGGAAAACAGGTACGCTAGGCTAAGAGTGCTGTGTTGGGCTCTTAGAAACGTATCACTTTGTCCCTCAGAACCTATACTCTCAGCTCGTTCACAATCAAAATACCTAGGTAGAAGCCTTTGTCTCAGCCTTTCAGAAGAACTGAGGGTAAAACACATGGGTAAAATTCTTATAAAGCACAATATTGTCTGCAGTAAGAAATCAAAGGATGAACAGTCATACACTTACATACATCTTTACATTGAAAGCATGTGCACTTCTTAGAAACACCTCTAACCATACATTCTGCAGATCTCTCTCTCTCTCTCTCTCTCTCTCTCTCTCTCTCTCTCTCTCTCTCTCTCTCTCTCTCACTGCTGGATATACTTAATGGGGATAGAAATTAAGGGAATTTATAAGTGACCTAGAATCAAAGAATGATAACAGGCTGAGACCTAAAAAATTACCAAACTCAAACAAGAGAATAATGTTTATTTTATGCCTTATGCTACAAATAAATACTTTTCCTTCAATAAAATGAAAATGAAAGCAACTGGCTGATTGAGAAGACAGACAGATACACAAGTATACATGTTTTTACCTCCACAGTAGAGCTGTACTGCCAAGTGCTGCTGATCTTTACGAAGCCTGCCTGTTGTATACATGATGATTATTTCTGAAACAGATTTCAAGGAGCCATACAACTTGTGTTTTAAATACACCCTAACAGATGCACGTAACTGATCTCAAAGGCACTGCAAGATTGGTCGGGTCTTCTGGGAAAAGCAGTCCTCAAGTGGGCTGCTTCGCTTCAGTTGCCTTCTCTGATCGATACGCTGGACATTTACGGGTTTCTTGGCCAAGCTATTGCAAAGACTCACGCCTCTCACCTCTCAGCTGCCTCTAGGAGTGATGAGTTTCCCTCCTAACTACTCAGCTTTGCAGTGGCCACACTTCACAAAGCTTTATGGAGCATCAAGTTCCCATCCCCAGAATGGAAATCTGGCTACATTCATCGTGAGAGCCCTCCGTTCACTCTGTGGAATTGAAACCTCCCGTTTTTCCTCTACTCCAACAACTATCAGGTCACACGGAGGCCAGAGAGAAATCAACAGAAATAGTTGCTGCTCAACACCTCTGTAACTCCGCTTGCTAAATTTAGCAAGTGAGGAGGCAGGGCTGCCCTGCTCTCAGATAGATGTATGATTTTCAGGTTTGCCTCTGCCTGCCATGTTCACAGTGTGGCGATTGAAAAAAAAATAAATGCAAGATCTATGTTTATATTAAAAGTTGATTCTAAATATTCTCACTGAATATTTTACCATTTCTAAAGAGTATGAAATTCAGACAGAGATGTATCAGATTGAAGTCTATGACCTCTAGCCTACTGCTATCCATTTGCTTTTTTAAAAAATGGAGAAAATAGTGTGTTTGTTGGACTTGATTGCAGTTCCAATAAAGCCTAGGTCATTATCAGTTTTAATCATGCTTTAAAAGACACCAGAAAAAACATTTAAAACTTACAAAAAATTATTAGTGTGCTGGATGGTCTTATAAAAATGCAGTCACAATTTCTCGTTACTTCCCTCTAAAGAGGCTCCTTCAGTTATACATAAATCCATGCAGATTGGCTTCTATTTAAAACCCTCTAATTAGATGCTACTGCCTCTGAGGTAGAGATCATGAAATAAAAATGGTGTGACTGGTATCACAGGGCCAGAGCCAAGTGCGTTGCTTTATGTCCCTAAGTTGACTTTTCTTACTGCTTTCCCATAGGACATGGATTCAGATCCAGTGTTGTAGTGTGCTTGTGTGTGTGCGTGTGTGTGTGTGTTGGGGGTGATTTCTAAATTCACCTAGTACCACATCCTTGTTTGCCTTTTCCATACAGAAAGGACAAAAATCTGCCCTGGAACACTATGATCACTATGAAAACTACGTATATTTTTTCCATACAAGCATTTCATTTACTTACTTTACAATTAGTTTGTAATATATATATAATTTATTATATAATATATAATAATATATAAATAAATATTATATATGCATACATACACACACATACACATATATATATATACACATTGGTCTTAAGGCTTTTATTTTAGAAAGGAGAGGGAGAGAGAGAAGTAGAGAGGTAGAGGCTGGCCATGGCCATGTTGGGGGGGGAAGGGAGACGAGAGTAAGCGGTTAAGAGAGAAGAGAAAGAGGTCATTTATATATTTTAATCTCAAAGAATTACTAGATTTAATTGTGTTACCTAGGTAGATTTTACCCCCTTGTTCTTGTGTTGCAGATCAAACCCAGGGCCTTGCATATGCTTTACCACCAAACAACATCCTTACCTGCAATTTCTTTGTTTTAATTTTGTTAGGAAGCTGTCACAAGGCATCACTTCTAATTCTGACTGTGACTTTGACATATGTGTTGGTAGTCTATTGGCCAATGAAACTGCCAAAAACTAAGTTTAAACAAAAAAAGAAGTAAAAATGTTTAAACCCCCGCATCTGACTTTGCTTTCTATTGCTAAATAAAACACTATGACCAAAACCAACTTGGCAAAGAAGGGGTTTATTTTTAGCTTCAGTTGTAATCTGTCAGGAAGGCAAAACCGGATGCCAGGAACTTGGAGGCAAGAAGTGAAGCACAGACCTTGCAAGATCTCTGCTGGCTGGGTTGCTTTCCATGGTATGCTCAGCCTGGTTTCTTATATAATCCAGGACCACTCTCCCAGAGGTGGCTCCGCTCCACATTAATCACTGATCAAAATAATGCCCTGCAGACTGGTGTACAGACAATCAGATGGGGACATTTTCTCACCTGAGGTTCCTGCTTTCCAGATAACTCTAGCCATGTGTCAAGCATGTGTCTAGCATGTATCAAGCATGTGACATTCCCAGAAACACTTGCAATGTACATAGTTCACATTCAACCTCTCCATCGCTTTTAGTTTTCCTCCTCTTCCTTTCCTCACATTTAGTGATTATCTGAAGTACACTGAAGACTGGCTTCCATCACTCTAGCCTGAGAACGGAGAAGCAAATAGCTTGAAATGGGATACACAAGCGATCATGTGTCTCCCTGCTAACAACTCTTGATGTAATCAGTCTCAGCAATGCCCCCGAGTCTGGCAAGCCTTCTGGATTTTCACATGTATCAGTGTGAGCAGAATTCACAGTAGGTGGCTTTGTTCTTGCCACTGATTGGGAAAGCATTTAGAAATGAGCATGTGAAATAATAATGCACGGACTACAAAAATAACTGAGTGCCCTGAATTTTTAACTCAGAATGTAGAAATATTTACTTGCATGAAGTTCAAAATCTTAAGAGAACTTTTGTACTGAGGTTACGAGTCTCAATGTCAAACTGAGTATTTTGAGTTTGGTAGACTGTGATTAATGTTGTTGGAAGGATTGCACGTGGGGTTTTCACCCTCTACGCTAACTACTTTGGGCAAGATCATCGTTTGTCTGGGCTGCCTGTGCACCACAGTGTGCTTAACAGCGTCCATTGTTTCTATCCAATAGCTGCATGCAAACAGGTTGTGTTAGGGTCACTATGGCTATGATGAAACGCCACGAGCAAAAGCAAGCTGGGGAGGAGGTATTTGGCTTGTAGTCCATCATCAGAGGAAGTAAGGACAGGAACTCAAACACGGCAGGAACTGGAGACAAGTGCTGATGCACAGGCGATGGGAGGGCGCTGCTTACCGGAAGGGCACTGCTTACCAGCTTGTTCAGACAGAGAAGCCAAGCTTCCTCCCCGAGTTGGTTGTGGTCATGGTGTTTCATCACAGCAATCCAACCCTAACTAAGACAAGAGATTAAAGAAAATGAAGACGGGAGAGAGGAAAAGAGTAATCAGAGAGAAGTAAAAGTTACAATTATAAAATAAAGAATGCATAAACAAAATTAGATAACAAGCAGAGGAGTAAATCATAGGATTAGAAATTAAACAAAGAACAACAAAAGCAACAGTAAGAAAAATAAAGGGAAAGCATAAAAACCTAAGCGATGTGTATGTTCCTTTCTGCGCTGGCTACTATACGAAGCCACCATAGCTGGAGGGGCACCACTCACTGGCTTGCTCCACCTGCTTCCTTATAGAACCCAGGACTACCAGCCCAGGTGTGGCACCACACACAATAAGCTAGGCCATTTCTCACAATCACTAATTAAGAAAATAATTTCAGGAAACAACTGGACCTTATGGTAGTAATTTCTCAGTTGAGGTTCTCAGCTGTCAAATGACTCTAGTCTATGTCAAGTTGACATAAAAACTAGCCAGCATAATGCTCCTACCAGCTGTGAGACCCCATAGTGTCTCCAGACATTTTATATAATTTGAAAGTAGATTAAATAAGACTGAGAACGTCCAGGATTTAAGAAATTTACTCTTAGGGAAAAGGATTTTTCCATGAGAGAAATGTCCCTATCTCAGAAGTTTATATCTGTCTTTCTTTTCAACACGGTTTTCAGGATGTACCTTCTGGTTAAGTTAAAAAGAAAAAAAAAATTTTGAAATTCAAATTTGAATTCATGTCTCAGGAAATACAAATGGATATGTTAGTGTTTCTTGTTTTTTAATGAAAGCTCTCACTATGTATACCAGGGTGGCCTTGAATTCTTGGACGGGGGTGGGGTGGAGGAAGAGAGTGAACATGACAAAACATATTGTAATTTTTGAAAGAACTAAAAACTAAACCAAAATTTTAAAATATTAAAGGTTTCTTTGTATTTTTACTTAAGTGTGTTGGGGTATGTGTTGGGATGTAGACATGAGGATATTGGGTCAGAAGAAGACATCAGATCCCCTGGGGCTGGGGTTAAAAGTGGATATGAGCTTCCTAGTATTGGTGCTAGGAATCTAACCCTGCAAGAGCAATGCATGCTCTTCACCACTGAGCCATCTCCCCAGCCCTTGGATTTGGATGCTTAATTTTCTCATTTCTGTCTCCAAGCCCTGTTTTTGGCCAACTTTTAAGGCATGAGTTTCTGTTTTATTTCTGTATATGCCAAAAAAGTAGCTTTCAATTGAAGAATTAAAAAAAAAAACTTCATAAAATAGAAAGTATAAAGCAAGACTTCAAGGATAGAAATATTCAAAGCAGAACAAAAACCCTTCATTTTTTCTAGCCTAGAGATATGTGTGACTGTGGCCTAGAGTAGATTCAAGTTGCATGGTACCCAAACTGCTTACTTGCAAGAATCAAAGCTTAGAGATTGACATGGTTACATCTTTAAAGAGAATGGAAATTACAAACCAACATGCCCCATTGGCCAGCTCATCTCAGCTCAGCTGTCTTCTTACAGCTCTATGGTACTTTTTGAGGGCACTATCTCATCTTGTCTTCATGGCACGGTATTTTCACATGAACACATGCAACAGTATTTTTAGACAGGACTCTATAGTGTGTGAGTGTAACAGATTGCAGAGCTAGAGGGCGGGATAAGGTAAGAAGAAATGATTATTTCAAGGAAACTTCACACCTGTGGGATCTAGTAGGAATTATGTAAATACATACATTATCTCCTCTGTTGGACTCTATCTGCACATGAGGCTATCTCTGATCTCTGATATCCTATTCCCAGTACCCCTGACAGATAATTTGATGTTGACCCCATACCCTTGGGAATATGACTTACCAACTATTTAAACAACAGGATATTTGGCCACAGAGCTCTTCCCTTGGGAGATATTCAGCTCATAGTTTGAATATATTTTTACTGTGTCCCCAGAGAAACTAAACGTAGAGAGTAAGACAAAAGGAGGTGGAGCAGGAGCCTGCATTTTAGTCACAGGGACAAAAGCGTCCCTAAAAGAAATGTCAGACAAGCACTTTCCTCCCCAATGCTCTCCTGACCCTAACATCTGCATTCACCTCACACTGTTTTATCAACTGTAGTAACCACACCATGCATTGGATCCCAGAACTCACTCAAATTGTAACTGAACATGTTTAACTATTATTTTTGTATGTAAGGATACATAATTGTACCTGCTAGTTACCAAACTACCACTTTAAAATTGTGTATGTCCCACATTTAAAAAGACTTAGAATTATATCTATGTCTGAGTGATTGCATTTTAGCAGAATGTCTTCCATGCATATCTATTGTTTTAGAAATGATTTTCTTTCTTGTCTTTAACTAAATAAAATAATATGCTTTTGGTGTATGTATATATCTGTACACACACTTCTGATTGGCTAATATGAATAATGTTGTAATAAGCATATGAGGGTAGATCTTTTTTGAGGTATTGACTTTATTTCATTTGGATATAAATCTAGATACAATGTTAAATAATATTGCTGTTTAAGCTTTGTATATAAATCAAAGCACTTCTATTTCCATAATAGCTGTAAATAACTTTGAATTTTACTTCTTACTCACTAGGTTTTTTAACAATACTAATTAACTTTCAAGTTTAGTTATTACAAATACATTCTACCAAAGATTATTTTTAAATTGCATTCCAAGTTCTGATTTATATCAACTAATCCTATTTGCTCTCATGAAAAAAAAAAAAACTAAATAATTCATGTCTGGTTTTAAACATTAGTAACTTTATTTGAAATTTTTTATTGTTTAAGAGTCTCATACATACCTAAAAGATATCCCACCACCCATTCCCTTCCCCGGCTTCTCTCTTATCCCTGACTTACCAATTTTCCCTCCAAAATTCAAAGGCTCTTTTTCTAAACCCACCGAGTCAGGTTAGCCCTTGGCGTATATGATGCAGGAGTGGGCGCGAGTAGCTTCCCGGCAGCTACTCTGAAGAAGACAGACCCTGCCTTCCCCATCAGTTGTCAGTTGCTAATAGCTCTTCAGATCGGGGTGGGATTTTATGAACCCCACTTTTTTCATGCTGGGATTTGTCTGGTTTGGTCTTGTGCAGGCCTTGTGCATACACTCATAGCCCCAATGATCCATGTGTGCAACAACACTGTCATGTCTGTCAAACACTGCTTCACTCGAGTTTACTACCTTTAGCTTTTATGACCATCCCCTCCTTCCTCCACGGTGATCCCCGAGCCCTTATGATATGTGCATGATATAGACATCCTATTTAAACCTTAGGACTCCACAGTCCTTTATACTTTACACATTGCTCAGTTGTGGGTCTGTATTAATCATCATCTTCTGAAATGCTTCCCTGATGAGAGCTAAGAGATGCACCAAGCTTGTCTCCATGAATGGCACCAGGCATGAGTTCTCTCTTGTGGAGTAGGCTTTGGATTCAATTAGAAAGTGGTGGGTTGCTCCTGTGACATTTGTACCACAATTGTACCAAGGAGAATATTACCTGTCCTTGATTTGTAGGTGGGGACTTATTTACTCCATTTTGTAAATTATGCTCTGGCCATTTTGATTTTTTTTCCTGTTCTTTCTCTTTTGCTGCATTTCTTTATGATTTCAAATTTTCTTTTTGCAATATTGTGCCTTGATTTCGATCTCTTTTGTTAAATAGCGATAAGGAAATCATTTTGAAAGAGTGGAGCGTATGGACTTTTAACATCAACTTATCTAAAATAAAGCATTGAGAAGCATGAACATTCCAGCAAAGTAGGAGTATAGTCCATGCAGGAAATGGAATGCTCTGATTCACGAAAAGTATTCAAATATTTAATTGAGAAAATGTTTATTAAAATTCCAGGCATTGATGATCCTTAAGAGTGAGGAAGGCATTGGAAAGATTGTTTTCCTTCCTTTTTGAAAGGACCCTGTAGATGGGAGAACAGAGCCTGGCCATTGCTAGACAGTGGATAACTTGTTATGACCAAAGAAAAGCAGAATAATTAAGAATAATTATGATCTGTGTGAAAGGGCTCTAGATTCCCTTTCATATACAACGAGTCTACGGATTTAGAAGAAAGGGAATAACAAACCCTCTCAGGCAGCCCTCAATGAGGAGGACTAACGTATTTCTTACGGCCTAACAAACAGGCATGGCCCAGTACACCAGAGAGCAAAGTCTGCTAAGAGGTCTCGTGATGCAATCCCAGAGTCATGTCAAGAGCAGAAGCTGAAGTTTGGAGGGATTTATGACCCTCGCCGTCTCACTCTCATGCATGGCATATTCTTATTTAAAATGTCTAATCTACCAAATGGCATTCATGATCACATGAAATATATCAAACCTGTAATGAGTATAGTTTGAAACACTTGTGCTGGCCATCTCTGAATAAAGAAAATAAGTCGCCTCTATATTTTTCTTTGAAGCTTTTCTTCATTCTCTTTATTCTTTTCTCTTGGTTATTGAAATAGTCATATGCCAAATGGAGCATATTTCAAATTCGATATAGGTAAAAATCAAAATGTTTAGTTCAAATACAGTAAGTGCTTTGTTGCCTATAAAAATAATATGTGTGATTTTTGCTTGAATCCTTGTTTAAGATTCACCTGGCCATGATTTTAACAGGAGAGCCATCTCCTCGGAAATGCTTTATTTACTGCCATGCATGCCCCCTTTGTTTAGAAGCTGCCCAACAGTGAACACTTGTTTACAGAGGTTGCTTGGTTCCTGCACAAGGACTAGATGAGCTGTTCACTGAACGAAGATAAAGATCTATTTGCATGGCTCAGCTCTTGGTGCCAAGGAAACAAATAACTGGAAGCCAAGATGTAAGGAGAATCCATGCTTTTCCCAGTTTCTCACTTTGATGAAGCCAAATGAATCCTTTTCTGTCTGATTTGGAGGGCCTTGGCCACAGGAGGCAGCAGCCTCATACAATGAGAGCAGATGATGCTGGACCATCAGAGTGAGGGGTAATTATGCTTCCCTCCCCTCCCTTAGAGCCTGGCAGCATCTGTGGCCAGGTTCTTAGAGCCTCGGCTTTCCATCTCTGAACTCCAGCCTGCTGATTCTCTCCTCCTCTTCAGAAAGGGTCCTCAGTTTAGCGACTATTGCAATTCTGCACAGAATATTCTAACACACTAGATTCCAAATGAAAATCTGGAAACTGAGAGAAAGAACAGACTAAAGAAAACTGGACCTCTTCCGATTTCATTCTTAAGAGATACTGGTTTGTTCGCAGAAATGTGTGTGTCCTAGTGCCAGACAATGTCCTCTGTACTTTGAGGCTGTTCTTTCTGGTGCTATAAGTTCCCATATCCCAGCTTACCCCAGACCTGTGAGGTTTGTGAGAAAGGTGAGAGTAATGTGGGTGTTGCTTTAAACCAGTAGTTCTCCCGTGTTGGGGGCTATGGAAGAAGGACAACAAACAGCTTTAGAACTCATAGAATGTGGCCCAATTGCTAGCACAATCACAGTGGGTGTGCCTTGGAGAGGCAGAGCCCCAAGGACTACGAACTTCATGCTACTGTGGACTTGTGCTCTCTTGCTGCCTTCACGCCCCTCCTAATCTATGAGATGTAGGAAAACTAAGGGGCTTTCCAGCCCCTTGCTGGGCTGGGTCACTGCCATTTAGAATAATAGTGATTGATAGTTTTCAGTTACTGCTGCTGGAGCAGATTAATGATTCAGTCACCACCTTTGGAAAAGAGCATAAAGATGTAGATTCTTAGCAATGACCATTGCCCTTACAAATAATTTGAAAAAGTAGATTGTTAGTAAAGTTAGGTTAAGATTTTTTTGTTAATGGCTCTGATGTAGAAAAATCTTAGGGAACAATTTGAAGTTAGGAAAGGCACACTCTTAATAGTTGAGCTGAGGATTGTTTTAGGTCAGGGAACAGGAACAGTGGAAGCCTGACTTACCGAGACTCTCTTGCTAAAGCTGGACTGGTGATCAAGGTGTAGCCATTTTTGCTCTCAGTTTCCTGATATGATTTAATAAAAAATTGTTAAAGAGTAGATATGTACCCTGAGGATTTAATGTGGAAATGACTGATTGGTTTTTATATAAAAGTTTACATTTATAATTCTTTTAAGATTTTTGTAAGATTACTTTTTAAGATAACTAATAAAATAATTGTATTTTTCTTCATATCCACACATTGCATCCCACCAGGAAGAGAAACTGGCTGAGAAAATTACCTAGCTTACACTTTGTTAATCTATAATAATTTGCTTAGTTACAACTGTATGTAGATTTGGAGAAATAATTTGGTTTTCCTTTTCACTGATAATACGTGAAACACTTGATCATGTGAGGGAATTGGGAACATGTTTTTACGTATACTTACTGTGATCACTCACTTAAAGAAAAATAGAATGCAATCACATTGTAATTTTTATACTGCTTGAAAGATTTTGCCAGGATATATAAGCTGTGGGAGAAAAAAAATAAACTTGTAGGAGCTTTGCTCCATCCATCAAGTGTGTGTGTGTGTGTGTGTGTGTGTGTGTGTGTGTGTGATTTTCCCCCAACCCTCTTTTTCTTGATGGCCCCAGAAAATGTTTTGCCCAGAGACTCAACCATAATTCCCTCAGAGAAAAGTCTGTGCCCTACCTCAGTTTACCCTATGATATCAAAGCTGTCCTTTGATACTCAGCCTTCCTAATACTGTGACTTTTAATACAGATCATCATGTCATGGTAACCTACAACCAAACATTATTTTATTGCTGTTTCATAACTGTAATTTTGATACTGTTATGAATGTTAGTAAATATCTGTGTGCTCTGATGGTCCTGGGTGGCCCCTGTGAAATGTTCCTTTGACCCCCAAAGGGGTTGCGACCCACAGGTTGAGAACCACTGCTTTAAACATTCAGATCCCACTGGTGTAACCCAAGAAACATCTGAAGCACCGCTGATTGAGGATGCTCTCATTTGAGACCGTTAACAGTACCGCAGTCCAGGAGGTGTATCTGTCACCCTAGAAACCCTCAATTCCATGACCATCTACAAGTAAGCATGTGACCTAAACAGTGGAAATGCCCCGGGGGCAAACACTTTGTGTCTGGCAGACTTCTGACGTGGCTGCCAGGATACGTCTTCCCTTGGCACAATGCCTCTGCTATTGAGTCTGAGCCCAGTCTGCAATGTAGTCTGGTGCCCCTCTTATGGTGGTACTGGAAATCCTTTGACTATCAGATGACTTATCCTTGTGGGAATGATCGAATCAAGTTGTCCTGCACCCTTCTTGAAAGATTATGAGCATGTGATGAGCTCTAGTGAGCCCTGTGGAAAGGGACTTCTACCATCTATAGGAATCTGAAGCGACCTTGCTGACAAGAAGAGGGGATTCGATTGAGTAGTTGCAAGTCAATGTGTACCTCACCCACACGTACGTGGACTCAGGAGAGGGATCCAGGCATCTGGTGATACTGTAGACCTGACTTCACTGATCCAAAGATGTCCAACTTCTGACACACGGAGACTCTGGCGACATACATTTCTATACTTTAACTTAATAACTTTGTGGTATATTCTTATAGAATAAACTAACACATAACACGTAACTCATAGTTTATCTTATGTTATTGACAGTGTTTACAAATATATGGTTTCTCCTTACATGCACTCAGGAATGTTTTTGCTTCTGTCTTAATGTGTGTATTGAAATGCTAACTTACTAGGGGGTCAGCATGAGGAGATGAGTTGATCATTGTGGGGTAGGATCATGAGGAGTGCGCCCTTCTGTATGAAATCAGTGCCGTATGGAAGGTCTTTCCCGCCTGTCTTTCCCTTGTAGATGTGAGCGTACAGTTAGAAGGTGACAATATTTAAACAGAAAGCCAGTTCTCATATCAGACATTGGTGATACCTGCCTAGATCTTGGGCTTCCCAGGCTCCAGAGCTCTGAGAAATACATCTGTGTGCTTTATAAACTACCTACTTTATGGTAATTTTGTCGTAGCAACATACATGTTCACATTAAAAACAAATCATCAAATCCCATTCGTTTTCAAAGTAGGATATTTAATTTTTTGGAAACACCTAAAATTTAGTTCTAATTTCTGTGTAATTTTTATACATTAATCTTACCTTGGTCTGTGTCAACCTTTGGGTAGTTTGGTTCTTTCCTTCTACCTCTATGTGGTGGGCTCTAGGGTTTGATCTCAGGTTGGCAGGATTTCACAGCATGTGCTTTACCCTCTGAGCCATCTCTACATTTAAGGAACCTAAATTACCACTAACATTATGACCTCGTAAGTACAGATCCTATGTTTTCATCAGCTGTTTTTTCTGATATGATTGATCCGTGGTTTTCAGTACCAGGAAACAGATCCTAACATATCTTTACTTGTAGAGTTTATAGGACCAAAAACACCACCATAGGGCCCTTGCAACACTGCCAGTAAGATGTGGAAGGGAGAAGAGTTAAGCAAAGAATATGCAATGGTGTGCATCAGAGGCATCCTGTTCCAAACAGAGATGTAGAGCTTGGCTGGTCCTTACCAAATGACCCAGTTGGAGCAGGGAGACTAGGCCTTTGTACTTTCATATTAACCAGTGCCTGCTCCTGGGAAGGATGGGTAAGTATGTGGGATGCCAAAACTGTCAGCTGAGGTCGATTAGCAATCTGTGAGCCCTTGGCTGGCAGCACCCTGGCAGCTGGAGAAGGAGTGTCCTAGGGGAACTGGGTGGCACCGAACAGCTGTCATTATAGTCTATTGAGATCCGCTAGCTTCAAGTTAAGAGTCTGTCTCATCCTATTGGGTAAGAGCTTCAGTAGGACTGTGTTTGATTTCACCTTGTAGGAGATGACATGTTCAACAGCACAGACTGTAGCTTCCAGCCAGGGAAGTTCTAACTCGCTGGGAGCTGCACCTTCAGGTCAAGCTCGCTCTCCTCTGTTACTCAGTTAAATTTTTCCTTAGCCCCTCTGCTTGTCTGTGTGAATTCTTTGATAAGACTCCTTTGATGCCTTCAGCCCCCATGACTTCTCTAGGCTATGCCTACCATAATTATCCATGGATTGATTTGATTAGGGTGGACATTGCAGTACCCTGAGGAACCACCTGGATTCCCAGCCTCCACTGTGGAACAGCAGCCCTGCCTCTTACTTATGGTTTGGGCAGATTAGGCCTGACAGAACATCAGTTATTCATGGCTTGTTTTTCTGAGCACCAGAAACACCAAATGATACTACGCTATCAGACCTTCTTTGAAGTCTGACACGTTAGTGGGTCTGTGTCCTCTGGTAAAAGTATTTCTTCTCTGAACCCAGATGTCTATGCACAGATTTAAAGTTGATGAGAGAAAAATAAAATTCTCTAAGTGGGTCCCTGGGAATGAAAGTGAGTAAAATTACTGGTTCTTTTAAAAATCTTTTAATTAACATATGTTCATTGTACATGGTACTGGGTTTCATAAAGGACATTTTTCCTGTAATTATCTAACATGCTTTGAGCATATTCTCAGGCCCCATCGCATACCCTCCCTCCTGTCTCCACCTCTCCCCTCAGTATTCTTTGCTATCCAGCACTGCTTTGGTTCTGCTTTCAGGCTAACCTTGATTTTATGTATCTCTATAAAGTCTAGGATCGATAAATGAGAGAAAACACAGTATTCCATTTTTCTAACACTACTGTAATTTGCTTAATATAAATTCATCTCTTGGTTTCACACACTCTGGATTTAACACCTTGTAACAATTGTGGAGCCTCAGCAAGCATTGTTCGAGTGAGTGGGTGTCATGAGTGTTAGAACTACGCCGATACCTCAGGTGTACAGTGTTGCCTTCAAAAGGCCGCTTGACTTGTCTTAGAACTACTGCGTGTGATTATTGGTTATCAACGTTCTTCTTTTTGTTTTCTTTTCCTCCCTCCCTTCCTTTCTTTTTCTTCCTTAATTCTTTTCTCAGTATCTAATCCTGTGTGGCCTTATACTTGATACACGTCACAGGTGGCCCTCAAATTGTTGGCTCTCCGGCCTCGGTCTCTGAAGGACTGGAATACCATTGTTGCACCATCACACTGGGTTCAGCTGTCAAAGTCCTGTGCTCAGTTCACGTATTTCCACCTACAAAACTATGCTCCTGTAGATGCTACATTATATAAGCCCGAATTCAGTGAGTCACAGTCTAAAGGCTTTAAGTAAGTGAAGAATATGTTATCAGAGCTTCTCCAGAGGGCATGCTGAGCTCCGCAGTGAATCCACAGGAATGGAAGCAAGCACTTCAGTGAGATGAGCATGCCAGTTTGGGATGAGTTAAGCTCCTTTGTGGGTTGGCACCATGTCAAGGACTCAACGTTCAGTTTTCTTTTTGAGAAGTTGGATGTTTGGCAGTGGGAGACATAAAATTATCATTGTATCCCGTGCAGCTCCTCCATGCTTCCCATTAAGTAATTGGGTTTTTTTATTATATATTTTCTTTATTTAATTTCAAATGTTCTCACTTTTCCTGACTTTCCCTCCAAAAACCACCCTATTTTGTCCCCCCTCCCTCAGCTCACTAACCCGCCCTCTCCCACTTCCTGGCCCTGGCATTCCCCTACACTGGGGAAGAGAGCCTTCACAGGACCAAGGGCCTCTCCTCCCCTTGATGACCGACTAGGCCATCCTCTGCTCTATATGCAGCTGGATCCATGAGTCCCACCATGTGTACTCTTTGGTTGGTGGCTTAGTCCTTGGGAGCTTGGGGGGTACTGGTTGGTTCATATTGTTGTTCCTCCTATGGGGCTGCAAACCCTTCAGCTCCTTAGGTCCTTTCTCTAGCTCCTTCATTGGGGACCCTGTGCTCAGTCCAATGGATGGCTATGAGCATCCACTTCTGTGTTTGTCAGGCACTGGTAGGGGCTCTCAGGAGACATCTATATCAGGCTCCTGTCAGTCAGCACTTGTTGGCATCCACAATAGTGTCTGGGTTTGGTGATTGTATATGGGATGGATCCCCATTTTGCACTCCATATTCCATTCCCCATCCCCCTAATCCACCCTCCAACTGCTCTACATCCCACACCTCCTCCCCACCCCCTGTCTCCACATGGATGCCCCCACCCCCCACCCCACCCCACCTAACCTCTAAATTCCCTGGGGCCTCCCTTAGGGTTAGGTGCATCATCTCTGAATAAACCCAGACCCAGCAGCCCTCTACTGTATGTGTGTTGGGGGCATCATATCAGCTGGTGTATGCTGCATGGTTGGTGGTCCAGTGTTTGAGAGATCTCGGGAGTCCAGATTAATTGAGACTGCTGGTCCTCCTACAGGCTCGCCCTTCTCCTCAGCTTCTTTCAGCCTTCCCTAATTCAGCCACAGGGATCAGCTGCTTCTGTCCATTGGTTGGGTGCAAATATCTGCCTCTGACTTTCAGCTGCTTGTTGGGTCTTTTGCAGGGCAGTCATGCTAGGTCCCTTTTTGTGAGCGCTCCATAGCCTCAGTAATAGTGTCAGGCCTTGGGACCTCCCCTTGGGCTGCATCCCACTTTGGGCCTGTCACTGGATCTTCTTTTGCTCAGGCTCCTCTCCATTTCCATTCCTGTAATTCTTTCAGACAGCAACAATTATGAGTCAGAGTTGTGACCGTGGGATGGCAACCCCATTGTGAACGTGTGTTAACTTGGTGAAAACATGAACATTGCTGATGATGGAGAGGATGAAGGTGAGCTGATTAAGCCATTCCATCAAGCTGAATAGTGAGTCCCTTCCACAGGAAAGTGGTTATTAATAAGAGGGCTTATAGACGTTTGCCCTCTGTGCCAGTGTTCATGGGCACATATACATACATGTTACATGTATGTAACCTCCTTTGTTACAGCATCCAATCTTGATCTAACTAATACACTGGTTAACTGCTCAAGCCATTCATCAGTGTCAATGAATTAGTATAAATTTCTCTTTTTGCGGAACATGAATGACCACACACACTATTTAAATTCTCATCCAAATAAATTCCTTTAGCATCCCAAGATGCAAACAATTAAGTTTTAGCCTGGACCACCATATTCAGCCAGACTGTCCATAGTCTTATGGAAACTTTATACATTTATAAGTTGTGCTGCTGAGGATATGAGGTGAGGGACCAAAACAGTACAGCTGTGGTGGAGCACTTAGAGACTGGAGACCCATGCACCTACTTGCTACTGCCTTTTGGCCTTGACACTACCAGGTTCTGAACGTACATACCATCATCGGTGGGGTTGAGATTAACAAGCTCATGTGATTATTCTAGCATCAAGACTATAATCAGTTCTTCTACCTTTTCTAGAAGCTAGTACTATGCCAGGAGCTATCTTTAAATGGCCAAGCCATGACACAACTTTCCTTCTGCATAGCCACATGGTGCGATGTCATAATGCCTAGCCCATGGTGCAGTGTTAGAATGCTCATCTCCACGGTGCAATGTTAGAATGCTGTATGGAGCACCTATCACAGAGTCACACACCTCCCACTGTAGATATCTCTTATTAGGTATCTATTCACTTCTGTAAATCACGCAGTGGGGCTGGCTTCACGTCAGTAGGCTCTCTTGGCCTAGATCCCAAACTTAAGCCATTGATGGGTGGTCACAGGAAATGTTTCAAAGAGGGAAATATGCTGTCCTCAGGACCAAAAAAAGCCCTGTGTCAATTATTTGAAACACAACCATTTACCTTTTCCATCTGTGGTGATATCCTGACGTATCTCCATTACTTAATTCTTAAAATATTCATTGATATGCAATGATTCTCAGGTTTATTTCCAACCACCTGGGTCATATGCATCTCACTACAGCTCCGACATTTTTGTCACGATTTGTTCATCCAATTTGATTAATAGGACATTACAAGTAAATGGACCATTGCAATTTTCTTCTGAATGCCTACTGTATTCCAAATGAGTCACCACAAATTCATGCTTTGGAACTTAATCTCCAGTGCAGAGTGCAGCAGTATTGGAGACAAGGCTGAGTATGGACTTTAGGTCATGAGTGCCTTGCCTCCAGAAATGAGTTAATGACACTGAACGAGGATGACGAGGGGTAGATCCTTTCTCTCATAGTCTTCTGATGGCTGAGGACAGGGTACTCACCATCATTCTGCTCTGTTCTCTGCCTGCACTCATAAGAAAGGCATTGCCACACACCAATACCTTGATCTCTGACTTCACAGCCTCCAGAACTGAGAGGGAATAGATTTCTGTCCTTTATAAATTACTCAAACTGTGGTAGCCTATTATCTTTTCACATCATGAGGTAAAGTGACGTTCAAACAGACTAAATATCTCAGAACCAGATTATACACAGAGAAAGCAAGTTAACACAGACAAAGTGGAGACTGTCCATGTCTAATGTAAATTTAAACGAATGCAAATTGCTTTTGGTCCTCCCTCATGATTGAGATGAAAACTATGTCAGTTGCTGTTTACCAGGTGATAAACCTAAAATCATTGTAATCTGCTCTGCTGAGCATACAGGGCTAGTAGGAGCAGCAGTGTTTAAGAATTCGAAGAACAAATCTGAGGTGATCCACTGTTATTCTGAAGCTTTCATAAAAAATGCCATCCCGGCACGATCCGTGAGTGTGTGACAGAGCAGACCTCTCGGGAATCTCTTCAGTTACTCTGTGTTGACATGAAGCAGAGAGGGTTGTTGGCTGCCAGGCAGCTTCCCTCTGCCCAGGCTCTTGCCTTCCAGGCTGAGAAGTGAAACCTTTGGTTTGGTTTATCATCAGTTCTTCAGCATCCTGGGTAGTGAGTACTAAGACAGTCGTCCATGGGTCCAGTGTACTCAAGTAAGCTATGCCAGCCTCTCACATCATCTCTTTCATTTCAGTGGAGACTGATGGCCTTTGGGGCCCTAAACATTAATTTTAATTTTGTTTCTGTTAAGAATGTTTGGGATTTTCATTCACTAATATGTGAGTAGCAAAGTAAGTGGCCATTGGTTCCTATGACAAATAGTGATCCATCGTCCCTGGTATGTACTGCTATGTGGTCCTCACCAGAGATGCTCATATTTTGCCAGCAAATTGTATGTGTATCTAAGAATGAGCCAACAGCCATTGTCTGGGTAAAGGGCTATGATTTTATTAAGGTGACTGACTGCCTTCAACTTCTTTCTTTCTTTTTAAATTCTTCTCTTAAACATTAAATCCTGACCATAGTATCCCCTCCCTCCACTCCTCCCATGCCCCTACATCCTCTTCACACAGCCCCAGCTCCGCTCCTCCTCCACGTCTCCCACCTTTCCACTAAGAAAAAATACTATTGGTACCACAGACCCGGACTGAAAGATGAATGAGCTTTAGAATGAGTTTCACTTACCATCTTCCTCTAAGACAACGTGAATTTTGGTCAAGCATTCTGCAAAGGAGACAGAAAAAAAGAAGGCGCTATTGTTTCTATTGTAGATCATAGGTTTTTCAAGAACACTCAAATGCAAGTGGTTCTATTTTATTCGGAAGCTAGAAAATCTGATCATCTCTGCTTGACTCATCAATGGGATAGAAGGTTCTCTTTAGTCTATTGTATAGCTTTCATCAAAGCACTAACCACCAAATTAAAATGCTGGGTTTTTATTTTTTTTTTAGAAATTTTCTTTATTTACATGTAAATTTCTCCTTTCCCAGGTTCCCCTCCAAAAAACAAACAAACAAACAAGCAAATAAAAACAACAAGAACAAACCCCTTTTGCCTCCCCCCTCCCCATGCCTGCTACCCCACTCTCTCCCACTTATTGGCCCTGGCATTCCCCTACACTGGGGCATAAAACCTTCACAAGGCCGAGGTCCTTTCCTCCTATAGATGATCGAATTTGTGATCCTCTACTATACACATGCTGCCAGAACATTCAGTCCCACCATGTATACTCCTTGATTGGTGGTTGGGTCCCTGGGAGCTCTGAGGGTACTAGTTGGTAATTGTTGTTCGTCCTAAGGGGCTGCAAACCCTTCAGCTCCATAGAACCTTTCTCTAACTCCTTCACTGGGGACCATGTACTCAGTTCAATGAATGGCTGTGAGCCTCTACATCTGTATTGGTCAGGTATTGTCAGAGCCTCTCAGGAGATAGCTATATGTTTGTCCTTCCTTCAGTCTCTGCTCCATAGTTAATCTCTGCCACTCCTTCTGTGGGTATTTGGTTCCCCTTTTTAGGAAGAAATGAAATGTCCACCTTTTGGTCTTCCTTCTTCTTAAGTTTCTTGTGGTTTGTAGGTTGTTCTTCCTGTATTCCAAACTTCTGGGCTAATAACCACTTATCAGAGAGTGCATACCATGTGTGTTTTTTATACAAACTTTCCTTTTTACTTTGGTTGTGTGAGACTGAACCAGCTGCCTCATTACAAGTCTGGTCTTCATGAACCTGTGATGATGTTGTTGTCTTTAGACCCAAAGTGGTTACTATGTTTTATAAAAGTGGAGGTGAGAAAGTGAGCAGATTGGTTTTATTTTGTTTTGTTCTTTGATATTAGTTTTTTTTTTAAAAAAAAACAAAAAACAAACAAAAAAAAAAACCATATATTGCAAACTACTACCAAGAGTGTGAACCAGGGATGCTGATAAATGTGGGGGGTCAATTACAAGAGAATCCACATTGTGACAGAAAAACTTAACAGATTATTTCTTGAATCTCCCATGTCCATTTAGAGGCTGATAAAATGATTGCAAGCAGATTGAAGGCCAGGTCTTGAAGGCAATAGTGTATTGTGATGTTCTAGCTCTCTATCTCCACAGGGTCCGTGTATGGACATTTCTAATGTAAGAAAGACCTTCCTGGGGAGACCTTCCAGGTTCCCTGTGCGTATCCTCAGACAAATGGTGATCACTTCCCTCAGTGAACTTCCAAGTTCTATTCAACCCATCTGAATATAAAATTGTGTGAATTTAAATTTAATTTATTTGCTATTTCTGCATGTGGTTTTTTGTTTGTTTGGATGGTTGTGTTGTTTGGTTTGGTTTTTGTTTTTTGGTCTTAGATATGCCTAAAATGTTTAATCTTTCATATTTAGAGCTTTACTGAGTTATTTGATAGTCTAGGAATTCAGAAGATTTGCCAGAGCAGAGCTTCACAGCCCAAAAGAAGCCCGTCTGCCTCCCAATAGAGAAAGCTAAAAGCAACTAGGAGGACACACTAACCACAGGCGCATGCTCATTGCTATGTTATAGATTTATCTGGTTCACCCACCATAGCTGGTTCCAGAGGGGATTGAAGGTGGCTTACAAGGTATATGAAATGCAAGAAAAGATTAACTGGACACAGGTGGTAAAAAGAAAATGCCAGGGATATTTGTGGAAAGAGAAATAAGATAGGTAAAAATGAGCATTCAGAACAGCGTTCAGATTCTAAACTACAAGGCACCATTGTAACAGTGAATGCAGTGTATCCCGTGATGACCTCAGCTCAGACGGGCTGGGTCCAGGAGATAAGGCCTCAGGTAGACATACTCCTGCCCTCTCTGCTTCTCTAGCGTCTACGTACAACACTTCTCTCAAAAAGTTAATCAGATGTGTGGTCACTTCTCCAGTGCCTGTTCTGCTGCATCTAACTCAATGCTCCATAAAATTTTGGTCTAGAGTGGTTATGATGTATTCTCTCACCTCCCGCAGGCACATTTAGGAGCTATTTAATTTTTAAGTTTATGAATACTAGGTCAAGGCAGAAAAAAAAAGAAAGAAGCACAGAAGAGAGCTAAAATAGACTCAATAAAAGCTAAAAATAAAATTTATTGCTCTAAAATTAAAAAAATGCTGATTTATGGCCACAGCAAATACAGTCAAAGATATATGTTATATTAAATTCTAAGGGTTCACAACTGCTAGGCTCCTTGTTAATTTCCACTAGTACCCTGTGTAGCATTCCATTCACAAATCTTTGCCCCCATTATATTTAGATGGAATTTCTAAAACAAAATAATATATTTTAATTATTTTAGTATTTTGTATGTATGGGTGTTATGCCTCCATGTATGTCTATGTACTTTTTGTGTGTGGTGTCCAAAGTGTCCAGAAGAGAGAAAATGCCCTATACCTGAAATTTCAGATAGTTGTGAGCCACCATACAGGCACTGGGAATTGAACCCAGGTCCTCTAGAATAGCAGCCAGTGTTCATAACCACTGAGCCATCTTTCCAGGCCCTTAAAATGGAATCACTCTGTTGAAGGATGTGAGCCAGTGGAAAAGAAATGTCAGTTTCTCTCCAAGTCTTACTGTTCTATTTATTCTCAGCTCTCCTTTGTTATTCAATCTCTGTCTTTGAGGACAATTTCAATCTAGTCACTTTCCAGAAACAACCATAAAACCACAAAGCTCCGACAATCTCCCCTTCACAGATCCTCCCACACTTGTACTTACCAACATGAAACACTGTAGACACAGAATGACTCTCCTCCCAAAGACAGCCCTAGGGCTCAGAGTACTCTGCTATGTAGCAGGGTGGAATGAAATGGAGGTCTCGGCTAGACTTAGCTTTATCTGTCAACTGACTGAAAGTATGTAGATGACCCTAGATGACCCAGGAAGATCCACAGCAGCCTCTATCAGTGAAGGTGCTAGAAAGGAAGTCCTGGGATGAGCCCTAAGGACTTGCATCACAACTACGGCTACTAGAATGTGCTGAGTGCCACACCACAAGGAATGTGGTGACTGTCAAAAACTAAGAAAACAAAACAAAACAAACGCGTTACCTTGTCGGGTTTCTGGAGCGAACCAACTCTATCAAGAACTGGATTTTCAGCCCAGTGTTATGTATGCCCTGTTGGGTTTCTGACCTTCAGAACATAAAATAATAAACATGTTATTTTAAGCTCCCAAGTATGTTGTAGTTGGCTACAAAGCCACAGGGAAGGAAAGCAGAGCCTTTTGGCCGGGGTGGGGAGAGAGGGGAGGAGAGGCAGGGCTGAGGTCCCAGCCTCACCCCTGCATTCCTTACCAAGTGAAGTGCTTCTAACAGCAAGCACTCATCAGCGATTCATGCGGCTGCCCCTCTGCTTTATAATTGTGTTTCTTTGGACGTGCACCAAAAACTACTATGGAGACATGGCATTGACAGGTCTAAGCTCAGAATTCCAATTTGGCATTTGTTGATTCCTGATTAGAAACAACACTGATGTTGACCAAGATCAATCCGAGCTACAATCTCTCTCCTCTGACTGCTGTCCAGAACTCTGTCCCCTTTGATAGATACTAATTTGCACTTGCTATCCAAAGATCTCGGGGTGGGAGACACTAAAATATCGTCTTACCAGGTCCGAAGTTCATTATTCTTTCTCTCTCCCAGGTTCTGTACTGAAAAATCCTCGTGTATTTTTTAAACACAAGCATCAGAGGAGAGAATGGTAAACGACCTTAAGGTGACCTTAAACAAGGTGATTATTTAGCCAATGCTCATTTAGAACTGTCAACAAACCCCAGGGAGGACATAAATTTCTGTTTGAGTCTCTGTGGTATATAGACCATTGCTTTATGGGACTCTTGTCACCAACTCCTGAGTACTCTGGGAAGCAATGGAATTACAGGAAGAAAAGAAATGAGTGCAGCCCTGCTGTTTCTCCTGATGGCAATATCCAGCTTTAACCTATGAGGGTCAGATGGGGTGCAGAGAATTATTTCAATTTTCTTGTATCCATTGTGACTTGCTTTGTATCCAAGTATGTGGTCAGTCTTGGAGAAGGTTCCCTGAGGCTCTGAGAAGAAGGTATATTCTTATGTGTTTGGGTAAAATGTTCTGTAAACATCTGTCAGGTCCATTAGATTTATAACATCAGTTAACTCAAGAGATGCTCTTGGTACAACCCAGATGCTGTAGAAGACCCTAGAATTTGGGGGATGCCAGTACCATGGGATGGCCAACAAGAACACCAGCAGCAGTGAAGTGGAGCCGGCCAGAGCCTAGGTGAGGAGCTGCACGTGCTACAGGGTGAGGAGCCAGAGACGTGGCCCAGATCCCTGCATGTGCTACGAGGTGAGGAGCCAGAGACATAGCCTGGATCCCTGCATGTGCTACGGGGTGAGGAGCCAGAGACGTGGCCCAGATCCCTTGGAGGAGCCCAGGAAATTGTGAGTTAATCCCTGATATAGGACACTCAATTATTTGCACTGTGAGAGTGTGCTTTTCTGTTGTTTAGATTATGACTGTGCCCTGGTTCTCTCTTCTTAAAGTAAAAAAGTATTTAACTTATTTTTGATTTTATAGGAGTCCACAGTTGAGGCATTTGGGGGGGGGGGGGTGTTGAGACAAGGTTTCTCTGTATAACCCTGGCTGTCCTGAAACTCACTCTGTAGACCAGGCTGGCCTCGAACTCAGAAATCCGCCTGCCTCTGCCTCTGCCTCCCAAGTGCTGGGATTAAAGGTGTGCGCCACCACTGCCCAGCCCAAGAGTAGTTTTAATAAGTCTGCCTTTGTATGTAACTTGATCTGTTTTTCTTTCAGCTTTTAATTTTATTTTATTTCCTTCATAGTCTTAGTGTTTTGATTATTTTATGGCAAGGGCAGCTTCCTTTTTTCTGGTCCAGTTCATTGGGTGTTCTGTATGCTTCCTGCACCACCTTCTTTAGGTTAGGAATATTTTCTTTTATAATTTTGCCGAAAAGTATTTTTCATGTCATTGACCTAGATGTCTTTCTCCTGCCTCTGTTCCTATTATTATTAGGTTTGGTATTTTCATAGTGTCCTAGATTTCCTGGATGTTTTGTGCCAGGAGGCTTTTTCACATTTAACATTTTCTTTCACTGCGGTACCCATTTCTTCTGTTGTGTCTTCATTACCTAAGATTCCCATCTGTCTCTTGCGTTCTGTTGGTGAGGCTTGCCTCTGAAGTTCCTGTTTGAGTTCCTAACTTTTTCATTTCCAAATTTCCCTCAGTTTGGATTTTCTTTATTGATTCTGTTTCCGATCTCAAACTGTTCATTTCCTTCCAGAGTTTGTGTTTTCATGGATTTCTTTAATGAATTTACTCATTTCACCTCCAAAGACCTCTATCACATTCATAAAGGCAATTTTAAGGTGTTTGTCTTGTGTTTCAGCTACATGGCATTTCTCAGGGCCTGCTGTAGCAGGGGTGCTGGGCTCCACTGGAGAAATTTTGTCCTGGCTGTTATTTTTTCTATTTATTTTTTAAATTTTTTTATTAGATGTTTTCTTTATTTACAATATCTCCTTTCCCAGGTTCCCCTCCAAAATAAAAATAAAATAAAATAAGAAAAAAAAAACCCAAACTAAAACAATCC